>BMAO01022177.1:0-165992 GCA_019973975.1 Trichonephila clavata
AAAATTGGTAGGTAAGTTTCTTTCATGGAGTAAATACCGCTACAAAAATGGGTTTGGGAAATTGACCCCCAACGGGTGTTGCGGGGGGGGGAGGTTTAAAGGGCGTTATAAAATTCCAATTTTTAAGTTATTAGACGTACAGTCTTGAAACTTAGTAAGCAGATTCCTCTCATAGGGTAGAGATACGCTACAAATGTTTCGTGAAAATTGCCCCAAGTGGCGTTGCGAGACTTAAGGGGCGTTATAGATAATTATTTCCATTTTTTAAACTATTAGACGCACATTCTTTATATTTGATAAATAGATTTCTTTCATAGAGTAGAGATCAGCTATAAGAAGGTTTTGTGAAAACAGACCTCTAAGTGGCGTTGCGGGGGATTAAGTGGCGTAAGAGATAAATATTTTGTTTTTAAACTACTTGACCTACCTGCTTGAAAATTGGTAGGAATGTTTCTTTCATGGAGTAAATATCCGCTACAAAACGGGTTTGGGAAAATTGACCCCCAAGGGTGTTACGGGGGGTTAAGGGCAGATATAAATAATTATTTCTATTTTTAATCTATTAGACGCACAGTCTTGAAATTTTGTAAGCAGATTCCTCTCATAGGATAGAGATACACTACAAAATGTGTTTTGTGAAAATGACCCCTAGGTGGCGTTGCGGGGGTTCAAGGGGCGTTATTGATAATTTTTTTGCATTTTTAATTAATTGGACGCACAGTCTTCAAATTTTGCTAAGCAGATCCTTTCATAGAGTGCAATTCCCCTACAAAATGGTTTTGTGAAAACAGACCCAGAAGTGGCGTTGCGGGGCTCAAGTGGCGTTATAGATAATTATCCCCATTTTTAAACTTAGACGTACAGTCTTGAAATTTGATAAGCAGATTCCTTTCGTAAAGTAGAGAACCGCTACAAAATGGGTTTCGCGAATATCAACTACAAGTTTAATTTCGGGAGATTAAGAGGCGTAATCGATAAATATTTCCATTTTTAAACTATTTGATCATCCTGCTTGAAAATTGGTAGGCATGTTCCTTTCATGGAATTGAGTTCCTCTAACAAAGAGTAAACGAAAATTGACCCCAGGGATGTTTGGAGGGGTCAAGAGGAGTTACAGAAAAAAATTCCTGTTTTAATTGTTAGACCCATATACTTGAAATTTGTTAAGCATGTTTCTTTTGTTGAATAGGGATCACTAAGAATGTATTTTAAGCAATCAAGTTCTGGGAGGGGTGTAGGGGGTTACTGGACGTATTGACAAAAAAAATTCCTTTTTCGAGCTACAAGAACTATAATAATGAAATTTGTATGCATTTTTCTTTTGTTGAATTGAAATCCCTAAGAGCGGTTATTTTGGAAAACGGCTCTCAACGGATTACAGGGATATTGATAGTAAAACTTTTTTTTTCTGTTAGATTTAGACTTGAAATTTGGCTTGCATGTTCAATTTACGGAGTAGAGATCCACCGAAAATGGTTTTGCGGGAATCCACTTGGTTTTTGGGTTACGAAAGAGCAAACATCATTCTATACTTCAATTTTAGAGATTTTTAGAAAATACAAATTAGATGAGTTTTGCCCCTTTTTTTTATCGACAGGCGACAGTTACAGGTATAAGTTATATTTTTTCAATACAATCAAATTCTTAATGCAGGACTTAGATATCAATAATTTATACATATATATATATATAAGCAGTAAAAAATTATAAAACATCATAAAATACCCAGCGAAGCGGGCGGGTAACGGCTAGTATATATATATAATAGGTGGTGCCTGTGGTTTTTGCTTCTATGGCTTAACACGTCAGTTTGCACGTAATTCTGACTAAGATGCTTAATCTTTATATATCATAATGGTTAGCATATCTACATGTAAGTTTTTATCTTGGCTTTTCCTAAAAACGCTTTTTCTCAATATTAATCCCTATATGAAAAATCTTTCTCTTCTCACTGTTCATAGAATCCTTTTATTTTACTGTCTTGTGTTCCATCCAGGTGTAGATAGACCTAGGCCTAAATTTTCAATATGTGGTTCTGTTTTATTCTATTATGACAAAAATTTCTGCTGTACGGGGAAGGTAGATTCTTAAACCATTGTTTAACCATAAATCACTGACCTACTTCAGAGACAGCTTCAAAAATCATAGTAGTTCTCCATTTTACTCCAAACACTCTTTCGGTATCTTCAGTTTTAATAGCTCTACACCTCTGTTTCATGTATTGTCTGTTTTTATCCAATTTTAGTACGATATTCTTTTGCTACATCTATTTTCTTGGTACGTTTCTTAAAATTTGAGAATTCCTTCTTTTTGCCCTGTAGAAAGTTCAACTTTGTCTCTTATTATTTCATTTTATTTTGTTATACCATATAACGCTTATTCATTTATAATGATCTTGAGCTTGCTCGCTGAGACATCATGTGGTAATTAATTTTTATTTTCCCTACCTAACGGCAAATAATCGCAACCGTATCTCTCAAAAAGAACAGCAAGGTTAGCGTTTTCAATACAGAATGATGCAGCTTTACATACCCATCTATTATGACCGACCAGAAAGCACTTTACTAGAAATCATATGATTCTAAATACTTCCAATAGAAAAAATGTAAAGTTGAGATCTCTAGAGAAGACAAAGAATTCTTTTGTGAACGCCATGTGTGTTAATGCCTTACTTTGCGTTGTTTATGTTGATATTTTGTGAGCGTTTTCTTCTTATACCTAAATAAATTTGGACTTCCGATTAACAAGATGTTTCCTTCTCGATTGGGCCACAATAACCGCCCGTAATTATACCTTAATAACAAAAGGCTTTAAGCAAATTTACGTAATATTTTATGTTTTTATATGTGTTACTGCGTATATGTATGCGTATGTGTGTGGTGTTTTCAATGGAATCGAACGTAGTGTATGGACATCTGAATTTGTTTGAAATGGAGCAATTGAAAAAAGGCAGGAACAAAAACACACACGGAAAAAAAGCCAAAGGACGAAACTTCTTCTCTCATTCTGGAAATCTTAAATTTTATACCTTTTCCAGATTGAAGCTTCTCGAATATTCGTTAATTGTATGGTTTCCGAAGCTAAACAGGTTCAGCGGTCGGATATGGTGGCATTGCATCATTTCATCAGAGAATGTGTCACAGCTAAATTTGTGGTTAAAATGATGCTTCCCGTAAGGCGGTTAAAAGAAAAGAATATTTTAATACGAGTTCTTAGAGATTTCAAGACTGTCGTAAATAAAAACTCCCTTGACAGATAGTTTAAACAAAGATAATTATTAGCCCACAACACATATTTATATACAAATAAAAACTCTCTCTTTGTAACCTGTTCTAAAACTATTTATTAGAAATAAGCATCACATTTTGTTAATATTATTTCTTCCATTCCTTTTTTTTTATCTATCAAGATAAGATAAATCAAAAGTTAATGATAATAAAATTTTGACTTAATTATGAAATAAATTTTTAAGGAACACTTTTATTTACAGAATATTCCATAAACATAGATATAAATATCATAGCTTTTATTTTCCAAAAATTCAGCTTCAACAGAAAAATATGTAATAACGTAACATCAGATATTTTTAAACTATGAGAAGCAAGTGAATGAGAGAAAAATGCCAGAAGCAAAATGAAGCGAGAAATGTTTCGAGTCAATATTTCATTTTCAGTTACTTCAATCTGACAAAGAAAAATATCCCACAACATTTTAGCATTCTCGTTGTATGAAAATGACAGCTCCTGACAAACTGACACAACCATTTAGGAGAAGATGTGGATATGTTTAAGGAACTCAGAAAATAAGCGATTTCACATGAGTAATGGCTTTCAAAATTAATTCTCGAAATGTTAGTTTGCTCTTTATAGCAATTTTGAGAGCTGTTTGCAAAAATACCCAATATATATTGGAAAATAGTCAATTACTTGTAAAAATAGGAAAGATTTGCAATATATTTTGACCAGTTAGTTATCATTGCTGTAAGTATATATATCATAAATATACAAAATATCTATACGAATTTTTAGGTAATTATTACTTATGTCAACGTTTCTCAATGTGGGGGCATGCCCTCTAGAGGGGCGTGTTAAATGTACAAGGGGAGCGTGAGGATATTGAAAAGTCAAAAGCAAAAGATTATTTAAAAAATTATTAGTTTACTGAAAGAAAACAAAAAAAAAAATTCTGACCAACAAAAAATAAAACACATATTTACACTGACATAATACACTTATAAATGTATCAGTGCTGAACGATGTATGTTATAAATAGTTTAAGTTAAAAACAAGTTTAATAATTATCAGTGACCCAATAGGCTTGTCGTACAAAAAATTGTATACCAAAGTTAGCACCTCTCTTAATAATTTGTACTGTTTATAATTAATCACTTAACTGCTGATTAAAAGTTACGCAGTTCGTTCCCCAATGCTACTGTTTACATAGGTACGCGTTATGTGTAGGAGGATGGAAGAAAAGGAATAAATAAGCAAATCCTTCGCAAACACTGTCATAGTCCTTTTATTGCATTCCAAAGCCTTTGAAATAATTTTATGGATAGCAGTGCACAGAAAAGATCGTACTTCGGAAAGACGTATATATACGTCCTAGGTAATTAAAGTTTACGTTAAAAAAGATCTAGGTTTCAAAAGGTTATTTGAAAAAAATTATTAATTTACTGAGAAATACAAACAAAATACATTCTGACTTAATAAAAAATCAAATACACAATTACATTGATATAATACTCTTATAAAAATATCAGAACTGCACAATGCATTTTATAATTATTTAACAGTTCTATAAGTTAAGAACAAGTTTAATAATTACCAGCGACACCATATAGGCTCGTCATATATAATATTATATATGAAATTATCACTTAACATAATAATTTGTACAGTTTATAATTAATCCTCTAACTGCCGATTAAAAGTTACGGATTTCTCTCCCCAATACCACGTAGGCGCGCGTGTGTGATGCATTGGGGAAGGGGAAGAAAAGGAATATATATAAATAAGCAAATCCTCTGAAACATACACTCAAGAGCCAAAACATTATGACCACCCCTACATTTTGCAATGAACTCACCTGGATGACGTGGAAGACACGTGATCAGGTGAAGTGGTATTTAACTGCTACTGGAGAGTCTGAAGAATCATTCTTTCACTTACTTCAGTGTGTGATGGGAAAGGCTGCGGAACTAAGCGACTTTAATAGAGGGCAGATTGTAATGGCTCGAAGGCTCGGAACAAGTATTTCAGAAACTGCACGACTCGTGGGTTGTTCGTGATCTACAGTTGTTAGTACTAATGCAAAGGGGATGAATGATGGTGGAGCCAGCAGTAGACGACATGGTGTTGGACGTCCACACGCTATCACAGAAAAAGGTCGTCGGAGACTATCTCGCTTGGTGAAGCAAAACCGGAGCCAGACAGTGGATCAGCTGACAGCCCAATTCAATGATGGGACAAGTAGAATAGTATCGGAGCACACTGTTCAGCGGACACTGTTGGGTATGGGGCTACGCAGCTAACGTCCCACTCGTATGCCTTTGCTGACCGAGCTTCATCGCCAACAGTGCCTGTGCTGGGCCCGGGAACATCGCGGTTCATGGATCAGTGGGAGAGAGTTGCCTGTTTAGATGAATCACGGTTTGTCATTCATCCCGCCGATGGCAGTGTCAGGATACGCCGTCTTCCAGGCGAACAGTTGCTCCCTCAATGTACAGTAGGTCATACACAGGCCGGTGGTGGCGGTATTATGCTTTGGGAGACGTTCTCTTGGGCGTCTCTGGGACCCGTGGTTGTGGTAGAGCAGACTATGAATGCTACCGGGTATCTGAACATCATTGCGGACCAGTTGCACCCTTACATGGGCTCTGTTTTTTCAGCTGTAAATGGAATGTTCCAACAGGACAACGCACCGTGTCACAAGGCTAAAATTGTGTTGGAATGGTTCCAGGAACATGATGCTGAATTCCAGTTAATGTCCTGTTCGCCTAACTCACCGGATCTCATTCCGATAAAATACATTCGGGATGTCATGGGACGGCAGCTCAGATTTCAAAGACCACCAATTCACAATATCTCGGATTTGCGTAACCTTTGGTTAAACATCTGATACAGTCTGTCTCCGGCTATCTACCAAGGACTTGTGGCATCCATGCCAAGGCGGGTTGAAGCTGTGTTGCGCGCCAAAGGTGGGCCAACTCGTTATTGACAGGTGGTCATAATTTTTGGCTCTTGATTGTATATATATAAGTAAATCCTTCGCAAACACTGTCAAGGTCCCTTTATTGCATTCCAAAGCCTTTAGAATAATTTTATGAATAGCAGAGCACAGAAAAGATCGTACTCTTTGGAACGACTTTTATATACGTTCGGAGCAATTAATGCTTTGGCTGAGTGAGACCTTTATATACTCCCTTGGCATTAAGAGGTCAAAATCGTATTTTAGCTTTAGGGCGTCAAAGTGCATTATTATTGAATTCAATCCATTGTTATTGTATGGAGGAGGGGGCGATGGAAATTATGATTGAATGTTGGGTCACAAATATTGAAAGTTTGAGAAGCACTGACTTAAGTTAATGAAAATCTTAGAATAAGGTACATACCTTATTTACTCAAATCTAAGCCATCATCTTGACTCTAAACCTTCATCCCCAATTCTCAAAATGGGTTTTGTGAAAACATTTTGTCACCGATTCTAAGACGCACTCGCAATTCTCTACACTTTTTTTGAGAAAAATGTAAAAAAATGTGCGAAAGGTTAATGAATATCCGATACTTAGAAGTTTTATAAAAAGATTTAATGAGAAATAATTAGAAGTTAAAAATTAATTTATTTTTCCAGTATTAAAAACTTACAAATACATACGTGAACCTATAATTTCTTTGACCTTCAGTATCCTGTTTCGAAACTGATTCGCGTAGCTCCCATTGTCACAACTGACTTCGATGTTTTCGCCGGTGTCGCATTTTTCGCACGTGATGTCGTCTTCCGTTCCATCCGAAGCATTGGTTATGCGACATTTTATGAAAAGATCATATTACAGAAGAATGTAAAATAAAGCTATAAAAAACTGTTGAACACTTGACAAGCAAAACTTATATCATTTGTTAACGCCAACGAAGTACATTTGTTTCATCCGTGTCAAACTTTTAGTGGCCAATGCTCTACTTCCGTTTCTTCATACATGTACAATTGCCTCCTTTTCCAAACTTGTGTCATAGTAAGCTTGTTTTGATAATATTATCGATATCTTTGGTGTTTAGGTGACTAAAAGAAAGCGTATACAAAAAAAATTCCTAAATGTGAAAAACTACGATGTTTATATATATATAGGATAGACTGAATACTGGAGATGAACTGCGGAATGGGATAAGTCATTAGATGCAAGTGGCCAGAATAAATGGTTACATTTATCCTTTTGAAAGGGAGGGAAACTCAATTTCTTCCATCCGACAATTGTTTTGCCTTCAATTCTAAGCCGCAACCGATTTTCAGTAGCATTAACACTGGGGAAAAAATGCGGCTTAGATTCAAGTAAGTACGGTAATTTTTAAATCTGCATATTTTATCTCGTTTTGTGGCACTTATTTATGTTAAAAAATATTCGCAAGCAACGCCGTTCGTTACTCCATAATAACGCTTCAATGGGAACGTTGAAATAACGGAGGAACAGACAAGTTGGCACCATTTCTAGCGAGTTGGCGACCCTATGAAGGCTACTCGAAATTACTGAAGATGTCTTTGTGACTTCTCTGGTAATCTAAGGTAAGGTAAGGCAACCACGCAGGAAAAAATAGCGGTCGCTTCCTAAAACTGACTTACCCACCAAGCAAGCCGTTTTAATTTTTCTAATATTTTTAACTTTACTTCAGTACAGCGAATAGAGAGGATTCTTATATATTCTCACCCGCAAATCACAGTGCGCCGTCTCCATCCTACTTTCAACCCAGAGAAAACCATGAACTCTCACTAAACTGTTGCGTCCTCCACTCCCTGCCACCCAATCAGATGACACCACCATCCCAACCAACCAATCAGGAGCCTCCTTCTCTCCAGCAATATTCTTCCACTTTCCAGGCCACATTCACCATTCAGTTATTGGACGAAGGATCGCATGGGGATTCATGCTCCAAAGACAAAAATAAGCGTAAAACTGAGTTAGTTCTACTTCAGGTGTTGACGTAATCACTTCGGTATGCCTTCCTAAAGTCGAGTGGTTGCATGCGAGTAGTTTTTATCTTTACGTATACATTTTCGTGAAAATGATAGTTGTATTTATGGACTGCAGATGGTGGGAGAGCTTTCTGGAACTTATAGCACGAATTACATTGCTTCCTATCGTGTATTTTAAGAATTTTTTTCGACCATTATATCGCTCTTGAAGAATTATTTTATTCTTCGTGGCTGGTAGCATAAAACTCATGATCTAATATACAATATTAACTTATATTTATGTTTTATAAAAAATTGTCTTCATTATTTCCCTTTTTTATTTTTAAATTCTTAAGACCAAGATAATTTGGTTGGAGATACGTTAGCTTCCAGGATAAGACGTTTTAATCGATATCATTAAAAAGCTCATGCCATAGTATTTCAAAAAACTGCTTGAAATTAGTTAATCCCTAGAGTTTTTACTTTCAATAACCTCATGTTTTTAAGGGGGTAGGTTCACGAAACAGGATATGTATCTCAATGTTAATAATAGGTATCTTTAAGGAACATTTATAAACATTCTATTGAATAAAAATCTCCAATTTTCTCACTGAATATTCTTTGAACCACAGTACATACTTTAATCAGATTTTTTGGATAGATTTTATGGAAAAATATTTTTTGCACAAATCTGTTTTTCTTTTCCTTCAAAAAAAAAAGCTGTAATATTTCATGATGTTTAATGCTATAAATTAAGTCAGAATATTTCTTTGAAAAAATCCCTCGATTAAAGTTTGTATTAGAGTGTAATTATGAATTATGCAATGTTATAAGCTGTTAAATGCAATAGTTTAGGAACAAATGTTCCTTATATGGTAAAAATGTTAGTTTTGTGAAAAATGGATTTTAGAAATGGGTTTAGTAATCTTTGACAGGTGGTAAAACATTTTCAAAAAATTATTAAAAATACTTCTACTGCACATAGAATGATAAATTTTGCCCCATTGGAAGTATAGAAATTCATATTTTATTAAAATGGGAAAAGTGAAAAATGTGTTTGGGGGCCGAAATTCATAAACCTACCCCCTTAAATTAAAAATTAATTTAACAATGATATTCACCTCCATATGAAGAACTAAAAGTGAACATCAATATCGAGTTATCTTTCAATCATTGATTCGCATTCCCTTGATGTATGGGTAGAAGATTACAGCTATAAAATATCGATTAACTTTTACAAAATAACAACAAAATTTTGCAAATTTATTCAAGGTGTTATTTAAGGTACCATTTCATTTTAATTTATTTATTTAAACTGTATTTTTTTAGTTAAACCTGTATAAAGTCAAGTCGTGTAGAGAGGGCTGCTACTCGTTAAACCTGTTAAGGCTCAGTCGTCGTCCTCGTCACTTTACCGAGGTTCCAAATTACAAGGTTCATCACCTGTAGCCTTTGTGTTGCTTAATAGTGTGACTTTAAGAAACTCTCATTCATTCGTATTAAATACAAAGCACAGGAAAATCTTATGACTGGTAATAAGTCTCTCGAGGCCTTTCCAATACTTACAGTTATGTTACAGAAGCAAAAGAATGTTAAGAAAATAATGATTAGATTTTTTTCACCCAAATTATACACAATTCTTCAAAAATAAAACTACCCATAACTCAAGGTTGTACAATTTACTGTGCTTTTCGTGCAGTAGCAGTATTTGAAAGAAAATATTTATCAATTTAGAGTGACCAAAGAACATTAAGTACCATTTTTATTGAGTTAAGACATTAGCGGTACAATTTCTGTGTTTTTCGAAATTAATTGTATTAAACTATTGGATAGCACGCTAATTAAAGTTCCCATTTTTTAAATATGATATAAAGATCATTTTATAGTACTTTTATTTGTTAATTTCTTTCTTTTGCAGCTTTTATATAATGAGTGGCAGGGGGGAAATACCAAAAAAATTAGTTTGGGATGCACTCTCTTCTGTGAAAGCGATTTTTGTTATATCTTGCACATATCCCTTCCTCTTGAAATAACGTTGTTTCATTCCATGTATTGGAATGCGCTCAGTACTTAATTCCTAATCTACTAATCCAAATTAGGGTAAGATGATCTTGCAAAAATTGGTATAAAAAATCAATCTATGCTCCAAAAATGGCATATTTTCCCTTCAGTGAAATAAACAATAAAATATTTTTCATAAGGATATCATCTGCTTTATTCATTGCTAACTAAAGTGGAACTAAAACTAAAGTGGACTAAAGTTAAACTAAAGTGGACTGCCTTTTCAAATAGTATTAAAACACAATTTACAATCGTCATTTTTTATACAAACATCAAAATAAATATACTTAACTTCGAGAAACTTATTCAGTTTGAATAACAACCTCTTGAATTTCAATTCAAAAAGATTTAACTAATCAAATCACAAAATCATTTTTTGTAAAGTGATTTTGTGATTGGAGTAATTAAAACTTTTTCGAAGCATCTATGGCGGATATGTTTGTTTTCGGCCTCTAACGGAAATCTACCTTCTTTTATAACTTTTAAATTCCTTCTAACTTACTTCTCCGCTTCATTTTTATTTTGGCATTTGAATATTTCAGTCGACTCTCGCACACATTTCACAAAGATTCAAGATAAGGATGAAATTTTTGTAACTTTAATGTAACCCTGAAAAATATGATAAGTCCATAGGACGCACGCAATAGATAAAAAAGTTTTTATTCGGTACACCATTGCAACATTTTCCATATTTTGTGTAAAAATTCATCTCACTTTGTATCGTAGCGCATTATTTCGCATAAACAATTTACTACTCATGTTATGCTCAAACTATTCATAAGAAATTTTTTTATATTTCCCAACAAATGATGACGGTACCAGTTTTATATGTGTAATACCTGGCGTTTCCTGCTTGACTCTGAACCCCCTTGTCTACCTGTAAACTCCGCTAGGTGTGTGGGAGAAACTGAATGATCCAGATATGATTTCAATCTAATTTATTGTTACCAAATATCAATTAGACACAATAACAATCTAATTAAGGTAGGTGATTAAATAGTAGAGCGTGGAGGTGAGATACTATAACACGGGGATACTACTACGAACCCTCAACTGAATCTAAGATAGTTTAAATACGCTCAAATATAACTACGTTGCACACTAAAAAGCTAACTTCATATTAATCAAGCTCACGATACCTGTACTTTTTATGCATCGGATCCTACACTGGAATCTTGCAGGTGATCGTTATAGGGATTAATCAATGTCGTTGGATTCACTGGTGCAATCCATTTTCCTAGACAACTCCAACATCTCTTAATAATTCCACTATCTTTCACAATCTTCAACTAATAAACTAACTCTCAAACTCTATGCTAACTCCTACTTGCCAACTCCAACGTGCCAACTCACAAACTCGCGAAAACAGAATTTATATAATATACTTCATTTACATAATCACGCTTTCTTGGTCGGCGAAAGTTGGTTGAATTAATTATTTTTCCCCAGAGTAGTCCCCAAGGTGTTAGTATAGTCGCGGATAGAACCGTCACAATGTACCTTAAATAACTAATGCAAAAAAAAAAAAAAAAAAACATTTTTCTTAGATTTCTCTTGTATCTGGGAAAGGTTCATTAGCGTTACACTTTTTGCAGTTTCGTTTTTGCATCCTTAGATGACATATTATTTTAGGAGATCACGCATAGATGCCATTCACTATGGTGCTGCTAATTATTGGTACTGATAGCATTATACAGGGTTATTCCTAATTCCTACAATTGCTTCGGATCCCTGTAGTAAAAAAAACTAAGATGAATACATCAAAACTTAACATTAGGAAAGAATAATGAAAATATTCAAGTTTTATTTATATATTTTGCAAGTATTTTCTATTTGGGAACCCTTGGTCACAACAACACGATAGTCTGGTTCCTGCCACAACCTACTCAACATGATACTATCAACGTTGACAGTCGAGTTATCCGAAAACTTGTTCTCATTTTGAAGGACTTAGAAAGACTCTTACGTTCTTTTGCTAACATGACTGAAATTATTATGACACGATGAAAAACACTTTTTCATGCTACAGATTTTATGAATTACATACGAGTTGATATCTAGCAAGGGTGATCCAAAATAAAGGACTAGAGATGGTTATTTCGAAGAAATGTCGTGTAAAAGTGTTCTAAATATACACAAATAGCATCAGAACCTAATAAAAATAAATCTTAAGGTTGAATTCAAGTTTAATGATGAAGTAATTTTCAAAATTAACCCTTAGAAAACTAAAACGTCAAGAGACAGAGTACTAAGAAGGATACAGCATTTAGAGGGAGGAATGAGCATATCGAATGCTAGGCAGGATTTATATAGTCCAGTGTTTCTCAAACGTTGAATATTTGCGACCCAATATTCAAATAATAGTTTTTATAACACCCCCTCCCTTCCATCCACAATGTATTGAATTCAATAATATTATATTATATTTTGACGCTCGAAAGCTACAATACGAATTTAATCTTTTAAGTGTTAGCGGCGTATGTAAACGTCTCCCTCAGTCAGAGCCTTAATTGCCCCCAAGTATATATACGTCTTTCCAAAGTACGATCTTTACTGTACACTGCTATCCATAAAATAATTCGGTAGGCTTTGGAATGCAATAAAAGGACGTTGCAGCGTGCTTACGAAGGATTTTCTTATTTCAGAGGATTTGCTTATTTATTCCTTTTCTCCCCCCCCCCAATACATCACATACACGTGCTCACGTGAAAAGAGGTGACATTTGGGAGCGAATAGCGTAACTTTTAATCGGCAGTTAAGGGATCAATTACAAACAGTACAAATATTATAACTCTTGTATATAACTTTATACATGTATGACACACACACACACAAGCCCATGTTCTTAAAAAAAACTCAGTATTAAGTTTATTGTAAAATACATTGTGCAGTATTGATACATTTATAAGTGTAATATGTCAGTGTATATGCGTATTTTATTTTTATTATGTAAGAATGTATTTTTTGTTTTGCTTCCTTTCAGTAAATTATTAATTTTTTTAAATAATCTTTTATTTTCGACTTTTTAATATGCTCGACTTTTTCGACTTTTAATATACGAAGAGTTATCACACCCCCTAGAGCATGCGTTCCACAATTTGAGAAATTCTCATATAGTCTTCCTATTCTGAGTATAAGGTAATCAACAGCTGCTGAAATATTTTGCTTCCATTCATCTTATGGCTCTTGTATTTTTGCTGGCGACGTGATACGTAATATCTCTCTAGAATATCCTTCAAGTATTTCATTAGACTGAGATGCAGCTAGTGAAGAGATATTGAAGGTAAATAGTATCCCGAAAATGCCATGCTTGAGGAAGAAAGTATTGTTGCTTTAGAACGGACAACAGTGACAGACTCTCTTTGATCCAGACATATGCCCCAAAATGATTCTTCCTTAAATAGAAATTCGGCTACCTGCAAACTGATCCCTTTCGATAAGGCTCTAGGGATTATTGATTGTTTCCACCTCTCTTCCAATATGAATGCACCCAGAATATCTCCTTGCCATGTAACACGATGAATCTCAAATCATGATACCGCATTATCACGTGAGTGGCCGTTCCATAATGCGTCGGGGTTGGAGCTTTCACCCCGTGGGTGTTACACTCGTTAGCAACGACTATGACTGAAAAAATAGAAACATAAATCGACTGGTTCTTTGGTTGATATCAAAGTATCAAAAGTATACGATGTACATGCTGCAAAATGGATGAAAAATTGGATTAGGGGGCAGCCGTCGGTTATCGGTTGTTGATCCACGTCGGACGTCAGTCTAGTTACCCCAGCATCCTTTAATTTTGACATATTTCCTTATTCCAATAATCTTTGTAATCGCGGTAGTCTAAGGGTTATGGTCATGACACTTAGAGGGAGTGTCACGAGTTTGATGATTCTAGTGCCGCTGAAGACCCGCCGTGTAGAAGCGCCGATGCACGTTAAATCTTTATAGCCTCAATGTCCTCCCGTAAGTTTGGTGTGGTAGTTAAAAGAGGATGTATCAGTTCAGGTTTCATTCTCTTCACTTGACGGAGGCTTGTCGTCAATAGCCCTCGTATTATTTTATAGGGAATTCATAAAAACCCCACCCACTCACTAACAATCTTTGTCATAGCCGCCATACAGCAGGTGCATTTAAGAGAATATTATCTGAGGTTTAACACATAAATCAATCTGAACTTCTCCAATCTTTATACCCCTCATTTAGTAGTTTGTTTGTTAAAACTGCATCATATTTTATGGTGACTCAGCATTCACTGCTATTAAAGGTGTTCTTTGAAAGAAGAAATAAAACTCCGTAGTTATTATCATTGAAGAATTAGTAGCACAGATATTCCCCATTTGTCAGGTTCCTGTCCTTTTCTCATATTCAATATATTGCCAGAGAGAGTGAAAGTTATATTAATGTCCCACTATAAAGCAACATGAAGGCTGTTGGTGACGGACTTCGTAACTTTGAACCTAGGTCAAGTGACGTGGACAACAAACCCTCTCGTAACTACCTCACCATACCAACGGCAAGGACATTGAGCCTCAACATATTTAACTTGCAGTGGCCCCTGCCACATGGCGGATCTGTAGGGGTGCCAAAACTCGAACCCGCGATACTCCAGCCACGAGTTCCTGATCATGACCTCTAGGCCGTGGCCAAAATGTGTGCCAGAGAGCTGCACATTTCTCATTATTTTCAATAATCTATGTGAGATGTATTTAACTTGACTAACTAACTTAGTCACTCCTTCCTAGTGTTTCACATTTTCATTTTTACTTGCTAGATAACAATGATTTTTCTTCCTCCAAAGTATAAAGCATTGTGGATATATTAATGCATTTTGCATGCGAATATTCAGGAAAAAAATAAATAATCTTACATCAAAGGCTTTTACGTTTGAATTTCTAGAAAGGTAATTTTAAAGGATTTTTTTCTCCTTTTAAATAGATTTAAGTATTGTTTTGAGTGATAAAAAGAAATAAATGTCTTAAGCAACTACAAAACCGGGAGAGCAAATGATTTAAGAGGAAAGAATTATTTATTTTCTTTTTTCTGTGAAACCAGCAAATGGAAAACTCCATCTCCATTTCGTCTCTACACTTTATTTATTTAATTCTTTTTCACTTTGGACTGATTAGATTACAAGAAATAGTTCTGCATTAAGAATGAGAAAAAGGTTACAAATTGCAAAATATCGACTTGTTATTTAATTAACAGCAATTGTTTCAACTTTAAATTCAAATTGCCTTTCGTTTAAGGAAGATGAAAAAATGTAATGGGATTTACAACATGTTTTTCAAGAGGAAATTAACGAAAGCGTGTTTTAAATAAAGATTCTAAAGTATTTTATCTATTTTAAAACTTTTCAGATTATTTTCTAAGAAATAGGAATTGCAAATGTTGATCGGGATTCCCTAATCAAAAGTAATAAGAATCATATTTTCTAATACGAAGAAATCTGTGTATATAAATTTTTTGTTATAAAAAATTCATTTTAACGTGAAATTCTTACTTTTTCATAAAGATTATAGGTTTGTTTTTACTCGGATAATATCTGTATAGTATTTTAAAAATTAATTTTTCATTAATTTTTCTAAACCAAACGTCGAAGTACCTGAATAACAGGGCAAACGGGCAAAGACTAAAGAAAAACAGCCCCTTCAGCCAAGTTGAGTCCGAGAACTTTCTTTCTGGAGAAGCAGAGCCCTCTTCTGTGCAATGTAGCTTGAATCCTTCGGTGGGACTCTCCAGGGTGTATTTCCACTTCAACTTAAGTTTACCTGTCATTAAGAAAAATTTTGTCTCTAGCCATCTTATATATTTAGCACTGGAGATCATTAACAGCCATCCCCAATGATGCAATCAAAATTTATACTGATGGTAGTAGAATATCTAACCAGACCGGTAGTGGTATCTATATCAAAACTGCTCAGGAAAAATTGTCCCTGAAAAATCACAATCCAGATTCCTGCTCAGTTTTTAGTAGTGAACTAATAGTCATCGACGCGGTACTTTAGGCCATTCTATCTAAGAAGAATTACGGTGATCTTTGGATTCTCTCCGATAGCCGTAGTTCACTTCAACACGTTTGAAAATGGTTTATTGTTGGCGAGAAAACCAGTGTCTCCATCTTAAATAAACTGGAGCATATATCTCTACAAAATGATATTCATTTTCAGTAGATCCCATCTCACGTCGAACATTATGGCAATTGAATGGCGGACAAACTAGCAAAGGATGGCTGTAATCTTCGAACTCTCTCTACATCTGCCCTTACCTATCTAGAATTATACTCGTTAAAAAAATCTCAAAATTTGGTGGAATTGAGGGCGCCTTCCACTCAGTATTGGTATTTGGGTAATAGACCCGGACTGTCCCTAGCCCTCAAGTGTCACAGATGCTCCCAGACTACACTTTCTCGTCTTGCTAGTGGTTAAATCAAGTGCCTTTCATTCTCAGAGAACAAGAAGATTTTCCCCATCTGTGCAAGGTGTCAAGATCACCAGTCTTCCCCGGAGCACATTATACGTTGTATGGATCTCACAAGCAAAGATATCTACACGGATCCTTTTCTTGTGCTTGTCTGGCTTCGTCAGACCCTGGAGGATTAGCAACAACAACAACAATAACAAAATTCATTTTTTTTTCAGGAAGTTCAAAGTTGTTTCAACCTGCTTCATTTATAATCAGGAAATGAACTAAGTAATTTAATAAATCTCTTACGTAAGGCCTTACATTTTATTCATGTTGAAATTTCAGTAAAAATATATGTATTGTTAAAGAAAGTTTATTAAATCATTACAGGGTACATTTGTATTTTGAATGACTCCAAGAATCCTATTCTTTATACTAGGTTCCTCTCATTTGCATCTTTAACTTCACAGACTCTAAATACAACTGCATTTGAATGTTTCTAGCTCCCTCTTTATCATAGATAGATTATTCCTTTGAACTTTGCGATTGGTGCTTATTCTTTTAATAACTGCCATGTATTTTTCCGTCGAAAGTATTTGAGGTCAAAATATGTTTCAGATTGATATAAATAAGAAAGTTATTCTCTTTTCTTAAAAAATCTTTTTTTACAATTATGCAGTTATTTTTAATACTAAGTCAGTCTGCAATATTTTTTGTTATTTTTCTTCATTAAGAAATTCTTATACACTTACAACAATTCATTAAACTTCCTTAAGAGTGTAACGCTTTTACATTTGTACCAACATTATAATGCAAATTTTTCAACTAATGTACTAAAAATTTTCAAGAATGGACTATCCACGAGGTATATATATCCTCTCTGGGTCAAAAATTTTCAGCCAAATTCCCAGTTTGAGCAAAAACCCCCAATCCGAAAATGAAAATCAGTACTAAATAGCATGTAAATAGTGAGACAGAAAATAGCTGTGATATGGGCAATATAGTTGCAATATAAGATATTGGAGAATTTCTCTTTGAGAGTTTCAGAGCTTGCATCTCGTTTCTGATTAGTAACCGTTATTTCATATTGTTGTCTTGACTTCATATCACGTAATTAATTTTAACGCTTCAATTAATGAAATAAAACTAGTGTGAATATCTATATAACTATATTTATTGTCATTTCGTGTTCGATTTAATGACTTATCAATCCTTACTAAGTTTGGATCTCACGGGAACCTCAACGATCATGAAGATCTCCAACACAACTAACACGAGAAGGAGGTCCGTGACAATTTAAGATGCCCGAATGTTTCTAGAATTCTAAGAAGCGTATTATTTTTGCATCATAGCATGTTGACTCATTACGAAAAAGAGATGATTGTCATATGTGTTACTTATAGTCTTCTACGTCAAGAAGAAGTATTGTCAAACTCCTAATAGTGTCGATTTCATTACTATTCAATATAATATCTGAATTATACTTCGAAATATAGGGTTTGTAAAATACATATGCAGTGTTTATAAAATTTAATATTTTTTAATTCGTTATAGTATTTTAATAGTTTTTATAAATTAAATGCGCGCACACACGCGCAATTCATTTAATTTTAAAAAGCTACTTTCAAATTTAATATTAAATATAAAATAATAATATTTTCACTCTTATTTTAGCTTAGCTTGTGGCTGAGTTGAATATAATCATGAACGTGCGGGCGGCATTATTGAATCCTCATACAACTAAAGATAAAACTCGTTCAATAGCTGAAGCACGTTAAATCTGTTATTTAAATCCTGATGTTCCCGTGGTGTGGACAATTCAGGAGTCGTACTCGTCACTTGAATGAGGTTTCAAAATTATTAGGTCCGTTGTCAATAAACCTCGGCTAGATTCGAAGTGTGTGTGTGATATTAGTAAAAAAAGGATTGTTTGGATGGGATTGTATTTTGGAATTGTAATTTGGATCGAATAGTTATGAAAATGCCATTTAAATAATAGATTCAAATTGCATTTTCATTACTATTCAAATTGCATTTTCATTACTATTCAAATTGCATTTTCATTACTATTCAAATTGCATTTTCATTATTATTCAAATTGCATTTTCATTATTATTCAAATTGCATTTTCATTATTATTCAAATTGCATTTTCATTATTATTCAAATTGCATTTTCATTATTAATGAGCTTTGTATGTTCACTTATATACTATATTTAATTTCTATTAAATTCTTAGTATTATTTACAATTTCTATTTTATATGCAGTTGTGTAAAATAATTAGTTTTACTGCCATGCCTTTTACCAGCGCCTGTATTTATCTTTTGCGCGATGGCAATATGTTGTTTGTTTTGAATTCTTTGTGTAATACAATCTTTGTGTAATGTTCAGTTGCTGTACTAGCTCTCTCTAGGAAAGGTTCTCACCACACGAAGCTGTTGGCATTTGTCTAAATCTTTTCACGCTAAATTAAAGTTGTTGTTAAAAAGCAATAGTCAGCCTTTAGTCCAGTGTGGCGACACCATTTAATCTCAATTTAGTTTTATTCTGCTTCTAAAATTATATTGTGTACTCTTAAACATGATAGAATAAATCGAAAAGCACAAATGGAACCAGTTGTTTCATTTCACACGATATACTGTAACAATGTGTATCTCCACAAAATACTCGAGCTTAAGTTGATGTTGTAAACACCATGGCTCATTGAATTCCTTTCAAAAGTTATGTCGTTACCTGCTTCACCTCGCCATCTGCAGCAGAGACGAGAAACATTACTTTTCACTAATTGGACAACGCTGCATGTCCATTCTCCAGCCAACGAAGTGGCACATATCGATAAAATCGTGTCGGGTGAATTCGGAACTCTTGACACTTATCAACTTAACAACCAGTGCTCGCTTAAACTTAGATAAAATCTAAATATACTAAAGTCAAATAAGTGGACATTTGTATAAGTTAACTAAAATATTGTATGGAACATTTAGATTATATTTTGAAAGACTCTTATGCCATGTTATTCAAGATACTTTGAGCATTTTATTTTGGTGTTTAAATCCCTTTTAGAATAAATAACTATTACTTGAATATAATTTGTAACGTTTGTCGTACATTATTTGTAACTACGTTATCTTGTATAGTAAATGCACTTCTCTATATGTTTATAAGTCCAATAAAAATCTTCAGTTTGAAGAAAAAAATTGACAAACATAATTTGTACGTGTAGAAAAAATCTGTGTTTTAATTTTAAGGATTTGTCAGAGTTTAGATAGACCATATTTGATTTATGTAAGTTTGTTAGTTCAGATGTTCGATACCAGGCGTCCAATTTCAAGGGAAGTTTCTCTAAAGCAAGAAAGCCATATATGTATAGATTAACTTATTTGTTCCGCTCAATTGCGAGTGAGTGAGTGAATATTAATGTTGCACTGTTCAGCTACTTGAGGGCTTTTGGCGACGGACCTCGTCCTTTTAAACCAAGTTCAAGTGACGAGAATGGCATCTGAGCTGTCACTTCCCTCTCCTAACTACCGCACCACATCAAAGGGGAGAGGTTTTAGGCTTTTGATATATTTAATGGATATCGTTTCCCTGCAGGTCGGGTCTTCAATGGTACTAAGCTCGAAATCATGGCAAACTGGGCACGAGTTCGTTACCTTGACCACTAGGCAATCACGGCCACTCAATGGGTATTGTAAAAAGGGGCTTGTTATACAGAGAAACAGGATATCGAATGAAGAGCACACGGTTAGAGTTCAGCAAAACTGTTAGCAGAAACTGATTGGTACAAAGAACATAATCGTCAAAAAAGGGGAATGGCATTAGGATCTGCAAGAGAAATCCTGACTTCTGCTCGGTATTTCGGGCAGAACTCTTAGCTATTGAGAAAGCTTTGAAGTTTTGCTTTGCTGAGAGTGACAACATAGATATTTCGATATTGAGTGTTAGCCGAAGCTCTATTCAGCATCTATCTGAATGGTGGAGGCATGGTGACAGAACGACAATGAATATTATCCATCTATTAACTAGCTTGAATGCTAATGTTAAGATCTTTTTTCAGTGGATACCATCGCACGTTAATGTCTATGGGAATGAGATTGCAGATGGTTTGACCCGCGAAGGCAGCCATAAAGATTCTACACAAGGTGGCTGCCTTTCCTTTTCAGAAATTGCTACCCTGGTCAAACAAGATATCAGTTCCTCTTGGTGGTAGGCCCGTACATGAATGCTATAAATGAAATCGCCTTGGTGCTGCTTTACTTGGTACAAGCAGTAGGCGAGATGAAACTACTCTTGCTAGACTTCGAAGTGGACATAATCGAGCTCAACGAAATGTGGATGGTCTTAAAGTTTACCCTTCTTGTCCGAAATGTAATGTGAACCAAGCCGCTCTTGCCCACATCTTGGCTTGTATTGGTTGCCATAAGAGGCAGCTGGTTTCAAGTCCAGCTACAGTTCTTCATTGTTTAAAAACGCACGGGTTCATGGACTTGATCTAGATGTTTCTGTCGGTCAAGTGGGATAAGAAACAACAACACATAATCATAAAATAAGGACTTCGAAAAAATTAAGCTGAAAAGTCAAGATTATTGATCAAGTGTTTTCAGATTATTGATGAATGATTCCATCAACTAATGTGTTGAATGTTCGATAGTAATAACTTCCTTCTTTAGAATATCCCAAAATAACCTATTCATTATAGCCGAGAATTTTCATTAGTTGTATTCAAAAGTGTACCAAAAAGGCAGTCTCAATCTGTTTCAGGTATACATAATCTCAACACGAAAGAAAATGAAAAACAATTTTAGCACTTCAAAATAAAATTATGCTCTTCCTTCTCTTAATTCTTTTTTGAGCCTCTACTATTCATGATCTTGAATATGCTACAATGCTATTTATTTGCTTGTTGTGATATAATCAAGCTTAAAATAGTGTATTGCTTAGATGCGTAATTCATAATGCAGTATTTTAAGTTCCAGTAGCTTTAGATACAATTTAATCAAAAATTTCTTTTTAAGGCAAAGTTGTGAATTTTGACAATGTCACCGGAATAAATCTATTTAACAACTTTGTCCAGTTAGGAGAGATCTACTTAGCTTTTAAGCAAGATTAGTTTATGGTTATTTTCAAGAGAAAAAAATCATATTTTTGAATTAAATTTCAAAAGGGATTCAAAATAAACTTTTTTCTGCTATATTATTCCTAATTTAATACTTAAATATATAAAGTATAAATGGATATATTTAATCCCTTCAGAGAAATACGTTTGTTTCATATATAGTGGAAATTTTAAGAAAGATATGTCACTTTTTGGAAAACAATTCAGTTTTAGGTAGAAGTTTTTCATATTACATTCAGTTAAAAACATTATGGACAAGAGCAACACGTACAGATAAATTTACATGAAGAAATTTGATTTTGGAAATGGGAGTCGTATTGTAAAATTGTGTATGTGTGAGAATTAAGAACTTAATACACAATAATACCTCGACTTACGCTAACCCGACATACATGAATTCAAATCTCTCTCACCCATTCGTTCTTTTTTCTTTTCTCCTCACTGTAACTCAGGCAAAATCAGTGTTAGATCCTGTTGGTAAATTGATTGAAGAAGTTGTCGATATTGCCAGGCAAATAAATTTAGAAGTGGATAATAATGGCGCTCAGAACTTATGCATTCTTACAATCAGGAGGTGAAAATTAATGAGCTCATAGAAATATATGAGCAAGACATTGAAAAACTTGAGTCTTTAGACCCAGTTCAATCAGAAGATCAAATGATGGTTGGCAATTTCACCGATGGCTTCAGTTTTATTGAAAACCAATTTTAGAAAGTACACTGGTGTCCAAAAGTTAAGCATAATTGATAATTATGTGAATAAGAAGGAACTGTAAATCCCAGAATGGCGGAAAACGTGATATGCGAGTGTAAAATGGTTATAAAATAAGGAAGCAAATCAAAAGAATGATAATAATTAATTTTATTCTCCAAAGTAGCAGTTTGAAAGAAAACTGAGCATAGCAAGGATTCACACTTTAAAGAAAAAATGAAAGAAAACATTAACTAAAATACTGATGCTGCAGTTTAATAAGTAGTGTGGTCACCTCTGACAGCCAGGCACGCTGCACAGCGATTTACCATACTTGCTATGAGATGATAAATGAGTTGTGGGCTCAAACGGTTCAAAGCTTCTTGGAGAGCTCTCTTCAGTTCTGTAACGGAGCTTGGAGGGTGCGAAAGGGCTGCAATTCCTCTCCCGAGCATATCCCATACATGCTGGATAGGATTTAAATCAGGAGAGTTCGCAGGCCACGACATGCGCTGGATGTTTTCCGTTTCAAGGAAGTCATCAATCAGCACCGCTCGGTGACATGGCGCATTATGATCCATACATATCATTTCAGGATCGACAGCACTTCGAAACAAGCGAATATTAGGCTCAAGAACTTCGTCTCTGTATCTTTGAGAAGTCACAGACCCCGTGTCAAAGAAATGGAGGTCTGTGCCGCCGACCATCATGATGCCTGCCCATACCATTACTCCCCTTGATGGAAAATGATCCCTTTCCGTTATATTCCTTGGTTCAAATCGTGTTCCACGTGCTCTCCATATCGTTACCCGCCGAGAATCACTACTCAGACTAAACCGGTACTCGTCACTGAACATCACATTGGCCCACTCTCCCACACACCAATGTTGATACTTCAAACTCCAGTTCAAAGGAGCCCGTTTATACACAGACGTGAGGTGAATGCAAACTGCTGGTCTTCTGGCATACAGGCCAACATGATTGAGTCTCCTGTAAACAGTTTGTCTAAAAATTCGTACTCCTGTAGCGACTGTGAGCGCCGAACCCAGTGCTCTGGTAGTACTGCCCCTCTGACGTCGCGCACTTATTACCATATATCGGTCTTGGTGAGGGGTAGTGACTCCTGGTCGACCTGATACTGGTTGTCGGGTAACATCTCCCGTTCTTTGAAACCTCTGCCACAGTCTTGAGATCACAGACTGGTCCACATTCAGAATTCGAGACACTTCGGTTTGTGATCAAGAGGATTCCAGCATTCCAACGATTCTTCCTTTCGTAAACATGTCCAATTGGCGTCTTTGTGCCATCATTTACCTTGTTTGATAGTTAACAACGTTCCTTCGCACAGCAGTTGCACGAAACTTTTCTGAACTGCCTATGCTGCGGGAATCGGTTTCTCCGCGTTCCGACATGCACCGGTGTTTTGCGCAGGACGTAGTCGACTGAAAAGTTTTACATACACCCAATGTTTCTTCTTTATCCAATTAATATCCGTACGAAATTTGGAATAATTTTACGAATATTTACTCCATGTTTTTCGCATTTTACGATTTATGCTTAACTTTTTGACACCAGTGTACATACTCGAACGAAAATCTTATTTTTTCCGCAAAAAAAAGGAATAAAACAATTATTAGGATGCTGCGGTAAAAGTTTGGCGAGAAAGAAAATCTTTGAGCTGCCAAACAAATTTTTAAACTTTATGAAACCTTCTGCACCAAATAACCTTTGGTTTGTGATTTTGTATTTGTGTTATATAAGATTTTATTAAACTTTTTTTGTTAGAAATCAGGGGTGGGCAGACTTTTTCAGGGTATGGGCTACTTCTAATTTTTTTCAAGGTGTAGTGGTCCACCCAGTATCAGTGGCACACACAAAAGGGGGGGGCAACGGGTCTGGACCCTCCTCTATAGCGCATGATTTTTTTCGATCGATTATAATCCCTTGTATATAGTACGTAAAATTTAAGCAAGTATTTTTTATTAATAATTTTTTATTAATTAATGCTATTTATTTATTCAACAAATTATTTCTTACTGTTCTTTGTTCACGACATTCTACAAAATGAAAAATATATATGTATGTTTGGCAGCGTATTGGGGTAGGATATGAGAATGGTAGACATTCGACGGAAGGCCACCGCGCCACCTTGGAAAAATTCACGAGTGCACCCACTAACCAGCGTCGTAGGTGTAGTGAGGTAAGGAAAAAGTCAATATTTATTACAACTTAATAATAAATTCGAAATATGTATTTACCTAAGTAAATAAAATGAAAAACTGACTTTTTTTGGAACTGCATTTAAAGCAAAACGCACAATACAAACATAATAATAGCCACAAATATAATAATATCTAATGCTGCCTATTTATTATCAAACAATTCAAACACAGAAAAAAATAAAACATTTTTATTTTAAGTTAGTTTTCGTAATTATAGCAAATAGAAGACTTAGTCTGCGTACTGTCAGCCAAACTTGAATATTTCCGTATACAATTACTGAAGGCAAATCTTCAGGCAGTCACTCCAAACTGTCTTGGCGGTCTACCAGTCAATCGCGATCGACGTAATGCCTACCCCGGTTCTAAATTATTATTTTCTTTCGTCTCCGGTCCCAACTAAAAATTATTTACATATATTTATATGATAAATTATACCCCGCTTACGCGATTATCACTCAGCCCCACCTATGACGCAAGTTTAATGTATAATCTTTAACCCAGATATATACTTCTTGTAGCGGAATGCAGCTACGCCGGTTAACATTAATCAGTTTTCTTCAACAAAGTTTTAAGATCACAATCAACGAAATTACAAAATATTATTAATTGTATTGTAATTAATGATTTCACTCCACTGACGAGCAATTCCGAAAATATATTTACTGTTTTAATTACGCCATATTCTTGCAAGCAAATTAAAAAAGAAAAAAAAAACGTCATGAAGTAAATTCATTTAATTACTTGTAATTAAGTTCCACGTCGATTCAATCATTTCATCATTGTTCCTAACTAGTAATAATGATAAACGGCGTCATTTGAGTTTGATGAGTTCTTTTTTTCCTCCTGTTTCTTATTCTCATTATCTTCAGAAGCACGAGTAAGAAATTAATTCTCTTAGAGTTTTCTACTTGGTTTATTTCTGTGTTCGTGTTCCTCCAAATATTTGAATATTTGATAAATCTTATTCGGTTCTAGAGAATTCATTAACTAATTAGCTGCAGTAAATCGAAGCAAGGAGTGCTTTTCTTGTTACATATTTTCTTAATTTATTTTAAACACCATACTTAATAGGGACATAATTTGGGAGGACCTGTTTCGTACTTTGTATTGAAATGTTCTCTTAACATTCCTATTCAAAGTGATTTTTTTAAAGAAACAATCGGTATTGTGCGAATTGCTCATGAATGAATGTATTTCACCTAATGTTTAACGAGCAATTAAAGGTGTATTGAATACATAGAAGGATTATTTAAATTTTAGCCATGAAATTAAGGAATACGTTTCCTTTTTGAAATGTGTCTTTGTATAAAAAAGTTTTTTATGGTGCTGTAATAAATTTATTTATGCATAAGGTATAGTAAGTAACAATGGGTCGTAAAATGTTGAATTTAATTGAAGAGAATGATCTGCCTAGTTTCACCTCCCCCCTCCCTATAGCTTCCATTGCCTTTTCGAAAAATTTTCTTGCGATATAGATCGAGGTATTATAGATTTCTCCTATAATTTCCAGAAGCATCCATATGGTCACCAATATTTAGTTAAGTTTCTACTAAAAAGTCATTTTAATGTAAGGGACTTGAATATGCTATTCATTCTGAACCGTACACAAAATTCCCTTTAAGATTGGCATTTGTAATGTCTATTAATAAATCACAGGGGCAGATATTTGAAAAATTCGGTTTATGTGTAACATCGAAGGAAGCAATATTTACTTTGGATTCTAAATGGACCAAGCATATTGAACCCGACATCTCAAAAGCTGGGAAGAGACTGCCCATTCTTAAAAGACTAGCTGGTGCTAAATGGGGATGTGGCAGAGATACCCTTAACATTACTTATAAGACCTATGTCCAGCCGGTTTTAAATTATTATAATGAGGTGCTGGTTTCTGCTTCGAATAAAGTCTTGGGAATGATTGATGCTTTCCAAAATCAGGCCTTACGCTTGATTACTGATAAACAAAGATCCCAAGTCCACAGTTGAAGGGAGCTTCTGAGCAGAACTCCAACAAAGGTTGTCTTCCAGTGGGTGCCTTCCCATTGCATCCTTTGGGGAAATATTATGCAGACCTTTTAGCAAAAAGAGGCACGAATATATGCTCCAAATATCTACTAGAGACCTGCCTCTTCACTCAGCAAAACTCGAAATTGTCCGGATTTATAAAAAATGATTTCGAGATGCTGCTGCCAGTGCTGCCAAAAAAAATCGTGGAGAGTGCTACTAAAACTAACTGTGTCTCGGACTCGCCTCGTGCTGATGCTGAGTTCATTTGTTCATTTGCGCTCATTTGTTCCTTTTTAAACTGACTGACTCCCCTTTTTGTGTTTTGGGTGCTTCTGAACAAGTCATGGTCTCTGCTCATCTTGACTTGTGCTCTGCACTTAAGAGTTTGGACTATATTGTAAGAAAATATTGGAGAGCTCGTTGCCTAATGATCTGATGGTGAATGGCCAGACATTTGATAAATAAATATTTACTTATGGACAATTGAATGTGACTCTGTCAAAGTGCAGAAGTAACGATGGAATAAAAATTCAGTGCATTTTAAAAGAAAAGGTGATTAGGAACATTATTTTCGAAGAAGCACTAAATTGAAGAACAAATTAAAATGCGGAGACTTGAAGTTTATTTTATTTTCTGCTTACAATACATTGAAAAAAAATAGAGTTATATAATGCATGTAAATTCCAGTTTTGCAATTTTAGCAATGAGTATGAGCAGTTGTATAACTTGTGAGTGTGACAAAGGGTACGTTCCTTGTATTTACACAAATAAAAAAATATAGCAATTTTACTTTTTTTCCCCTTTCCATATACACTGACGGAAAACAAATCCTTACACCAAGAAAAATTATTGTAGAGGAATGAACTTTAAACAATGCATTTGTCTAGTCAACTTGTTTTATTGATTAAATTTTCAAGATCACAGGTTAATTTAAGATCTAGAAAATGCATTTCAGGTGTGAAATGCTGTTGGTCGGTGTAATCTCCAGAATTTTGAATGCAAGCGCGCATGGATTGTGTGATACAGGTGCCGAATGTCATTTTGCGGTATGGAGTTCCATGCTTGTTGTGTCTAAAATGGGACGCAATCAGTGCTGTCTGTGGATGGTACTTGAGTTGTCACCCAATGTTAACCAATACGTTCTCAATTGGAGACAGATCTAGTTACCTCACAGATCAAGGTAATATGTCAAAACTCTGTTGAGCACGTTGCATTACAACAGAGAGCGTTATCCTGTTGGATTGAATTACAAGACTGACGTACAAATTCAGAGTCAATGTGTTTGGGTTAGCCACTTGAGCGAATGGCATTGTTCAGTGGAATACACGTTATAAGGCGCCAGCTGGCGGTTTGCAGTCTTTCTCTTGTTGTAACTGCAGATTTTCAACCGTACGCCGCATACGGCGTTTTTGCCCCTCAGTAGTGCCATGCGGCCGCCTGAAATTCGGTCTTTTTGAAGCAGTAACATCCTTGACCAGAGCTTCCAGTATTCATGCACAGTGGATACATTCCTACCAAGTCTTTTTGCAAAATAGCGGAAAGAAAATCCACCATCTCGCAGCCCTGTTACACGACCTCGTTCTAACTTGATGAGCTTTTGATAATTGCCTTTTTCATCTTCTTAAAAGCATTCTAGTCTCAAAACGCCAAATTTCACAGACAAATAACGCTTATGAACTTTATAATACTCTTTTAAAGCAACCGATTTGCAAGAATCATAGTTGCGCTACCAGTTCCACACCTAAGCACGAGGCGCGAAATTTGAATCAGTCATTTTTCAGATGTATAAACACGACTTCTAAATTTCATTTATCTCACACAAGCCTTTCTTGGCGATGAGATTTTTTTCCCCGTCAGTGTATTACGCAGAAAATAATTATTATTTTGGTCATTAGAAATGGGGATTTAAAAATAGCTCAGCTAAAGTTTAACACAAATCTTTATGAAAAATCTCTTGAAATGAAGGGAAGGGTACGGTTTTAAAAATGATTTGTTATCAAACTTAGTACAGTTCAACTAATAAGTTTTTGAGTAAACAGAAATAATAAGAAAACTGAATGGTGCTAAATAATGGTCTTGAAGGAATACATCTATATCTGGACTCATTCAATAAAAACTATTTTGGCATGGTTGTGGTCCATCTACTACACAAATGCAGGGTTCAAATCCTAGAGGGTTCTGTCTGGCTCTGGAAAAGGAAAGTGGCTTCTCCAGGATTAACTAAAGGGCTTACATATTTACAATTTTTAAAGTCTAGAGTGTAACGGGACAATTCATCAAATCAATATCAACACTCTTTAGAAATTCGTCGGCAATGCATTAATTTCATGTGGACGAGCGTTGTAAAAATTAAAATCAAGTTTGAGTGAAGAGCTTCAAGATTTAATTCCAACGCCTCTTTCAAAGACACTGATGTTTAAGCATTCGCTAAAATAGAGGTGTTCAACCCAAAGGACCTTGCGAGTCACTTCGGTAAAGCATTGTAATCCTGCGGGTCGCATATATATCTATATCTTATATTAGATTCAGGCCCATTACAAAGATCTATTGAAGTAAAAATTTGAAAAATAATTATTATAATTTTTTTTTATTTTTCAATAAACAAATAGGGAGATAATGTAATAATAAACATGCAATGTTCAAATAATTTTTAGTATATTTAATTAATGATATATTTGTTTTTCTACATTTTCACTTAGTTTTTGAAGTTAGTTTTGCGCTCAGGAATCAAGAATGAGGCTGCGGAGGGGGGGGGGCTGCAACGCAATTCTGCCTTCTTTTAAGTGTATGTATAAAACAGAAACAACGTAATAAAATTGAGAGTTATGGGCTTTATTTGTTACAAAACACTACACCAAAACAAAAATATTACACAAAATTATCGTATTTTGTAAAGTTGAAATCAATCTCGCTGGCTGCAAAATTATTCAAGGCTGGCCACATGCGGCCCATGAGCCACCACTGGTCTAAAATTATATTTGTCCAGAGAATGAAAACACCTTTGTCATTGGATGTTGAAAACATTGTTCTAGATCCTTTCCCTTTACATGATAATACGTCGGGAAGCAGTGGTTGGGATGAATAGGGTGTGGGGAATTTATCAGTGAATTTAATGGTTTTCCATGGATCTTTGTTCTGATTCATTCATGCTTTGTACCGCGTTAAACAGCATTGTATGAGAGTAAAAGAAAATTTAAAGCAAAATGCATATCGTCTGCCAAACATTCCTTTCTCGTGCAACCTTCTGGAAAGAGTAATCTGCAGTTCGTTATAGAGGCCGCATGAAGTTTACAAGACAGCATAGCTAATTTATTTTTATATATTACCTCTTGCTGTAATACATGCACCTTACTCTTTCATAGTCAATACAGCTATTTGGTTATCCTTGCTGAAGTCTTCACTTGACGAGTCAAGTTTCATTAATTATCTCCATAAATCGCTGACACCTCTGGTTATTACGTCAAAGTTCCTATCAAACTTTATCTAAAACTGTACTACTACAAGTGTTCCAACCATTCACCCATCCATTTCTTTAATACAAGAGGTGCTAATTTTAATTGTTTGTTTGTAAAATTCTTTCACCAAATGTTTTTTTTACAAGCGTCTCTCTCCCTCTTCTGAAAGTCTCCAAGAAGTGAAACGTACGTGGATGAGGGATTGGCACGCGTGTGTACGGTGTGACAATTAAATAACTGGACTAGACTTAAAAATTAGCTTTATTGAAAGCAATATACTGACACCTTTAATCCCCTTCAACATACATCTCTTCCTTAACAATACATAGCTGCACACGAGTTTACCACCGTTCAGAGCACTGCTGCAGGTCATTATGTGTCAACATCTTTAGTAAGCCAGACATTTTTTCTTTCATTTCTTTTACTGATTGAAAATGTGCTTCCATCAATTCATTTTCCCTTTAAGAAACAGGTAGAAGTCACAAAGTATGAGATCTAGTGAATACGGTGGAACGTCATGCACAGTAATGTGTTTGTCGAAGTGAGTGAGTGAACATTAACGTCGCACTGTTCAGCTAAACGAGTTCTTTTGACGACGGACCACGTAATTTTGAACCATGGTCAAGTGGCACGGACGACACCTGAGCTGGCACCCCATTCTCTTAACTACCACACCCTCCAATGGGAGGACGTTTGAGCTCTCGACATATTTAACGTGCATCGTGTCCCTACACGGCAGGTTTTCTGTGGTACTGGGCTCGAACTCATGACACGCTAGCCATGATCCGATGCCTTGACCACTTTGTGTTTGTCCGGAAAGGACTGTTTTAGAGAGAGCGCAACGTGTATCGGGGCGTTGTGTTGGTGCCAAATCCACGTGCTGTTGTTCTGCCGATCTGGTGTTTTCTTCCTCACTTTTTCTCTAAGATTTCCCAATACCTAAATGTAGTATTGCGATCTTATCATTTGACTTTGAGATACTCCTTTAATACTAATTGTGTCATTAATATTGAACAAAACCGATGAGCAAGACTGGTTCTTTAAGTCAAAAATCCATTAGAAAGTTTAGCATCTTCTACAACCTCTCGATCTTCCGAAAATCACTTGTGCCATTCAAAAATATGAATACGAGACTTACAGTTGTCTCCAAACATATCTTTTAACAATTTAAAACATTCAGTTAGAATTTTTTTCAATTTTTAAGATTATCATGATCCCAGCATAACAACGTCTTCCTCAACCGAGGATGAAAAACATACTGAAATAAATAGAGGGATGGAATAATGTGCCACCAGCACCGGAGGGTTCAGGATCAAATACACTGCTGGCCACGAAAATACAACACACTGAAGGAAGCATGCAAACCATGCGATATTTACATCAGGCTTTGGCGGTGAGGAAACATGCAAATTATTATAATTATAGCGCAGACGTACATTACGGGTGACCGTAGCGCCACCAGCAAGTGCAATACAAGGGAAGAACCGATCGGCGATTTGAAGTACGGCAAATGTTTTTCATTCATTTTTTTTTTGTCTAGGATGTTTACTTATGCCTTGTGAAAGACATTGAGCGTCTTTTGACTAAGTTTGTGAATTCAAGCGAGGTAGAATACTGGTCTATAGGGATTACAGATCATCCTTCAGAGAAATCGGCGGCCGCCGTATAGGACGAAACCAAGCAACTGCGATGCAGATCTGTCATCATTGGATACAGGGAGAAACATAGGACTGACAGAGCGCATTGTACCCACCTCGTTGCACTACTGTCCTTGATGACAGGCAGATTGTGCGCATGGCAGAGATAAATCTGAACCATAGCCACATCACGAACCATAACACAACAAATTCAGTCTGTTTCGCATCATTCAGCATCCACTCCTAACTTTCGACACCGTTTGCAGAAGAGTGGAATGTCCGCAAGGCGTCCATTGTTTCATTTACTGAAACCACAGGCGTTTGCGCCGTGAATGCTTCTATGAACGGCGGAGAAGGACAACGGAATTGAACGACATTGTGTTTGCTGACGTATCCCACTTCTGCCTGCAATTTCACGATGGTCGAATTTGATTTTGGAATCCCCATTGGAGAGAGTTTGCTTAACTTCCACGTTATGCATCGCCACACTGGTCCTACACCCGGTATCATAGTTTGGGGTGGTATCGGATTTCTCAGCCACACCCCTCTAGTACGCATTGCTGGTACACTGAACAGCCAGCCCTTGATCTCTGATGTGTTAGAGCCCGTGTTCCTCTCATACATTCAGCGCTTGCCATCTGTCATATCCAATAGGATAATGCGTGACCACACGTGGCACGCAATATTCAAGAGTTCTTTACCCATCAGATTGACCATCTTACCCATCTGCATTCAATGTTTGTGAAATTTAAATATTTTGTTCATCGTTTGTTAAATAAAAAATATTTCAGAAATTTATGTAAAAGAATGTGCAACATAGTTATAAAAATGAAGTACACACTAGAAATATCAAATAATTCACAAGTTTAATGAATAAAACAATTTTCTTTTCATTTAGAATAAACAACTATGTGGTACAAATATAATGCTATCATTTCTTCTGTGTTTCAAATTTAAAATCAATACAATCCCAGACAGTTGATTGTTTAAATGTAATACCAAAAGATATATCCACAATTACATTTTATACAGCGATATCAAAGAATCCAATACAGAAACGCATTGATTTTATTTCATTTTAAAATCAGATAACAGTAGAAGCAGACCTTAACTTAAATTGCATCGGTTTTTTGAATTCCAAATTAATGAGGTTATTTTAAAAAGACAATGTTACGTTTTGAATTGAAAAAGAAACTTGATCAATATATTTTCTTAACTGAGATTTGGATTTTTAGTAAATAATTAGTGCTTTTTTTCATAAAAATCACTAATCAAATATTTGATTACTAGACTAAACCTTTATGTTCTGTGGTACCCAATTTTAAGCGTAAATATAATTTTTGTTCTATTCTTTTGACAATGAAAATGAAGTTCGATTTTTCTTCTCTCATTATTTATTACTTATATAAAATAAATATTAATTAGTTTTAATACTTTTGTCATGAATTTCTGCCATTGTATTAGTTGGCTAAAATCGATGATGATACTTCTTTAATTATTCGCTGGAGCATACATTTTCTTTATAAAACATTAATATTATTATTAATGTACTTTAAAAATTGCTATTAATTAAAATCTTTTAATTAATTGTGTACCTTGAGGTTATTTAAACTCTATTATGCAATCATGTACCTAAAATTATACAAATATTAATTAAATCATGTCCTAGACTAAATCGAGAATCTATATTATGTTTCAAACAACGCTTATTTTTTTCACTATTAAATCATAAAAAACTTTTTAAAAACAATTTTTTATACTTCTATAAATGAAAAAAATTCAGCTAATTAAAATAAAATACGCACATTTAGATGAACTCAGTGTTACACTTGTAATTAAGTCTTATGAATTCCCAATAGTACTTTTATAGTATAAACTGTAGTTCAATCTGTTCTGAGGACAGATTTCTTAATTTGTCGTTGTTACTTCTGAAACCTGCCTATGACGTTATCGGATCTAGGCCTACGAATTTCATCACGGGAAAAGGCTAAAAGTACACCTGCGTATAGTTGGCCGTACCTTTGAGCACTATACAGGTCAAAAGTGCAATTTTTGTGGCTCGGTTTCACCTCAAAGTTGAGAGAGAATGACCTGAAGGCGGTCAGGGGCCTCCCACTTCCCGGAATTTTAAAACACGGCAAAGTTACAAGTGATGGAATACTAGGCCAGCGACCTTGTGGTGACCTGTAGCCACCCCTTACATTAATACCTTCCTGTCTATCTGAAAACCCGTCTAGATGTGTTGGAGGAACTAAATGATCGGAAGACATTCCAATTCAAACTGATTTATTGATTCTTATCAATATTTAATAACAGACAAAACAATACTAATTAAGGTGTATAAACGAGAGTGGAGTGCAGAGGTGAGATATAATTACAAGCGGGGAAAATATTACAGAATTTCAACTGAATCTAGGACAGCTTAAGCGCTCACATTTACAACTACGCCTCACTCTAATAATCAGAATTTACTTAATCGAAATCACAGTACCTGTTTTAATGCTTCCGTTCCTTCACGGCGTATTTCAGGCACTATCTTAACTGGATGAATCGACGATGACTCCCCGCTCCGTGATAGTGAATTTCAATACTTTTAATCCGCTTCTCTTTGTGCACATCAGAACGTATCAAGCTCGCTTAACTTGTCAACAACTGTGTGTCGACCACTCGCTCTCTTCACTTTACTTTAATTCATAACTTGACTTCTTACTCTTAGCTCCCTTCAACTCGCGAAAACCAAATTTATATAACATTCTTTATTTACATAAATCACGCTTGGCTCTCGATGAAGGTTGGGTGATATAAATAATTTTATTTAAAGAAGAAAAGAAGAGGTTAGTGAAAAACCGTACATATCCGTCAAAACCTGACTTATACACACATGAAATATTTTTTTAAACATTTATAAAATCCCGTGCACCACGCAATGTATAACACGGGGGCATACAACACAGACAGAAGAAAGGATTACAACACAAACATCCATGCCTTCTCCGGGATTCGAACCCAGTCCCTACGGCACCGCAATCAGCTTCACTGACCAGTATACCGGATGAATGGCACAGGAAATATTTGAAATGTGTTTTTTTCGCTACACCAACGTCCTTTAGTGACACTAGGTCTCGAAATTATGAATATACTGAACTATGACCAGGTCAGGTGTACACGACTACGGTAGCTATAAATCTGTACCACATTTACATTAAGCCTAAATAAATAGAAATGAATCACAAAAAAATACTATCGCATTGCATTTACTTTAAGTAAGCGAAATGAATACTAACCTGGAAATTTTCTTTGTTGCGAGAAATGTGAAAAAGAAATCGAAAAATAAAATAGTTTGTCACTACATTGAAATTCATTAGTATGATAATATTGTATAACTTAATAATTTCAATTGGTGTTTCTTAGTGGAAACCTTTTTGAAACTTAAATATTTTTGTTTGGGTTGGGGAAGGGGGTTAGCTGCGCACCATTTCTAATGAGAAAAAACAATAAAAATATAAAAAATGTAAAATCTTTTTTTTAAAGTTTAATTATACTTTTCAAACTATATATAGTGCTGCTGAAAGTTCGAATTTCATTCACTTTTCCAGCCGAAAAGGTATTGCGACCAAAAAGATCACTTGTAAGGAAGGGGAGAATAATTTTCAACGATGCTAAGTGGATAAGAGTAACCAAGATGTCAGATTTGGTCTTTAATTAGCCGAATTCGGTGACTTAAAAGATCCAGGTTGATTATTTCTCGAATACAGCTCCTAGAGGATTCTTTCCAGCTAATTTAAGAACCAGCAGAAAGAAACACCGGAATCAAAAATAGCGACTGTCATTGTCTTGTGCAAAATTCTATTTATGGATTTGAATTAATGCGTTTAATATTTGTTTCCTATTATTGTTATCCCAAACTGTATTATTGTTGTTTTCGATTAATGTCGTAATTTTTCGTGTTTCAAGAAAATCTAAAGAAATTATTAGAAGGTTTCAGAAATAATTATGGTTCACTCCGAAAAAAAACTGCTTGTTAACTGCATGGACACATGCATAATTTGAAAGATAATCGACAAAAGTTTCTTAATATTTTTCTCTTTTGTTGTTATTGTTTCTGATGCAACCTTGATAGACAGTATCAGGGTGGAAACACTAAATTCATTATTCATCAGGAGGCCTACTAAATTCATTGTGGTAAGTGGCCTTCTACGTCTGTCGTTAGAAGGAGCTTTGAGCACCATACAAGTGACAGTACTATTTGGCTGGGTTCTACCCCAATCTTCAAGGAGAATACCTTGGTGGAAGGCGATCATGGTCCTCATGCCTCTGTTCCCAATCCATTAACCTCTCGAGAGGACTTGCGGCTTGACAAATATGTCTCCATGCCAAACATGCACTTTTCATTTACAAACGTCCGCGCCTTCTGCGGGAATCGAAACTCAGGCCCTACGGCATAGCAGTCAGCGTCACTATTCGCTCTACCGAATGGGAGGCCTTTTTTTATCTGTGAAAGGTAATATATGGGAAATACATTTAATGATTTATGTTATTTAATATTGAAAATTTCCCTTGTTCTCTCAAATTAAAAAATTTTTTTAATTAAATTTACAATTTATTTTGCTAATATTACATGAACTGAATCCTATTAAGGTAGTTTCGTAACTTCACGTACACAGAGACAAATATCCTGCGCAGAAACTAAAACTAACCTGCGAAATTTTTTCCTGGCTACTTGAAATTTTTATTATATATTCTTATATGCGCACATAATTTACTTCATGAATATTTACATTTTAGGCCTTTTTTCCACCATATTATTTTGCAAAATAAGAAGAGTAATTTCGAAAGTGAATTTTCGAATAAAGTACTTTAATACAATGACTTAACAATGACGAGACAAAAAATGGGACCATGATACCATTAAAACGTATGAAAGAACTGATCTCATTATAATAAATATTCTAAAAGATCATCTTCAAAAATTTTAACATACTGAATATTAATTACTATAAAAATTACTACACCATAAAAAAGAGCATTTAAAAAAAATATTTATATAAAAAAATTCTTTGGTATAATATTAAGTATAAAAATTCTTAATACTTCTCAATATTACAAAATACGCGCGCGCGTTTAACCTCTTTTAAACTCTAATTTATGCATGTATATGTAAGAACCAAAGTTTAAAGTGTATAGAGAGGCCACAATAAACGAGTGATCAAGAAAACAAACACGTGGCCCCTCTTATCTACTCATGTGGTCAAGTCCAGGAGCCACAAAATATCCACCATGTGGAGAGGCTGATAAACGTTACATTTATACAGGTCCAAAGTACTCACGTTGGAATGGTGTGGAAATTCGGAGAAAGGGTTGTCAACTCAAGTACTGTCCTCGTCACTTAATTGAGGCCCAATACCGCGTCACACGTTGCTTTAGATTGTGGTGTGAATAAAAAATATAACTCCATGCACACACATATCGATTGTACATAAATTAAACATTAGAGAGAGAGATATAACACAAATATGTTATTTAATATGAAGTGTATTTCAGCTCGTAAAAGTACATGTTAAAGAAAAACTATGCTATTTTTAAATATTCAAAAATACAATTCATCAATTTTTTAGTGGTCAACATGCATATGGAAATTGATTATTTGTTCTTTTTCTGTTTTCTCGCAAGTCATACAAGCATTCATACATAGAAGAGAATCAAGTGACTTTAAGACATTTCATTCACCATAAATATTAGAACAAGTCCTTAAAAGTTTTCTGGATTTTTTTTAAATTTGTTTGAAAAGTCTGATTCTAAGGTCTCTAGTCTCCAAAGGAGCATCTTAATGATATATTTCTGCTTCTAGAGCGTCTGTACGTACATCTAGATCTTAAGTATATCTATATATACGTCTATATATTTCTAGTAAATTTATTTTTCTGTTGTTTGTCTGGATTAAGATGTCAAGTCTGCAGTAATGCGAACGTAATTTATAAAAAGTTTTAGTTTTTTAAGTGAGCTAGAACTTTGCATTTAATAGTTCTGTTTAATCTTCTTATTTTTCAAAATATTTAAATAAATAAATATATAATAAGATAGTACATGGTCTCCCAATAATACCTAGCAAACTCTGTACAGCCAGATTCCTAGTTGAGAGTACATAAAAGATGCCCAAAGAACTGTACCTGAATAAATGTGTATGTGATCCAGAGTTTGAGAAAATATTACGAAAAAAAAGTATGACGCCACAGCCGTGTATTGGACCTATCAACAGCAGTATTTTCAAACATTTATAAAGGCAGATGCTCAAAATATCCTCATGCATATCGTGTAACAGATGAATGCACACATCGCAGAGGTTGGCCACTGAAGTCCAAGCAGCATGCAGATGAGAAACTAATATTATTTGTGCAGTAAGTCTCAATACGCCAATTCCTTGAAATGGCTCCATAGGAAAAATTCAAAAGTTGCGAGATCTCATGATCACAACGACCATAGAACCGCAGCCACACGTCCGATCTAGCGGCCAGAGTGTGCCATGCGAAGGCTTTTAAAATCATGGAAATGAAAAATAAAGGCATAAGAGCATCTATTGAACATGTTGTGCATTAGCTCTAAGCATGGAATTAGCTCTGAAGTGTGTGTATTTATTTTTTTAATAATTATTAAGACAAAGTTTCATGAAATATTGATCTTTCATTCCTTTTCTTCTATATATTCATTATGGCAGTATACTATTTAATTGCTCTGCATTTGTGCAATTTTTTATGGTATAAGCAGTTTTAAATACTCTAATTAACATTTCATAAAAGTTTCAGACTATTCGATGAATATTATATCATGCTATTCATGGAATGAAAACTTCAAACTCGTATTTCTCCATGTTGAATTTTTGTACATATACTATTATTCAAAACCATAAGGCTTTTTTGATAATTGATGTATGGGTTTGAAATTTTTAAACGCATTGTGAAATGTATGTTTTGTAAAACTGTGCATGGAATTAGCTCCAACATGTTTAGTACTTTTTCTAAAAAATTTCAATATCAAAATTAATGTTTTTTGAGAATTTTTGGAAGTTTAAGTATAAAAAAACTAATAAAAAATTAAAGAGCAGCAGCAGAAAAAAACTCATGCACAATTTTATGTAGTATATTATAAGGTACTTAGAAAAAATCTTTGAAAGAAAACAGACATATTTAAAAAAGCCTTAGGAATTTAAAAACTGTTTTAAAAAGTTCAAAAAATTGAAATTTTACAAATATTTTGCAACAAATTAAAAAATTTTGTATGGAATTATTATTGAATATTAACCTTTATAAAATACAATTCAAACGAAATATCAAATATTAAAAATTAAAAAAAATTGAAGATGATACCATATATTGCCTTAAATCCAATAAATTTGCTTATAGACAACCGACGATGTCTAATTGTTTGGAAACTGTGTTGATATTTTATTGGAATTTATTCGTATCTCTTATTCCATCCTATTAAAATAACTGTTTTCAATTTGATTTTCAGGAACATTTTGTTTTGCATCACTAGTAGCTAATTCAAGACATAAAAGAGAAAAACTACCGTAAAGATTGAATTACTCGCGTTTCTTGAATAATTTCAGATTATTCGAGTTTAGAGCCTTTGCGCTTCATTCGGAAAAAATGGTTTTGTTCCTCTTGTAACAGAAAATGAAACGTTTTCAAAAAGAATAGGGTGATTTGTGTACGATTGGAAACTTTGCTTTTTTTTTAGATAAACCTTACGTAATTACAAAATTTAGTTTTATCTATACTGCTGGACGCACAAAATGCAAAACCAAGAAAAACCAAAAATATCACAGAAAAATTTATTTGGCAGATAACATGTTCTACAAACAATTAGAATTATAGCCACTTGTGACGAGTGGATGATGACACATATTTTAGCTATTGTAGCCACCATTGTTGGCTACAACCATTGCCACACACCTCGGCATAGAATCAAAGAGGCTTTGGATGTATCCTTGTCCATGCGGCTTCCACATATCGCTAAAGTTGATCTGGTGTAGTAGCGGGTGGTGTATCCTGGACCAGGCATTGTGCAAGCATGGATCACACATTTTTGATTGCCGATAGTTCGGGAGAATAAACAGGCCAAGGATCAATTCAATCCTTGAACATTGCGTGCCACGTGCGGGTGCGTATTATCTTGTTGGAATATAGATGATAGCAAGCACTGAATTTATGAGAGGACCACGGGCTCTAACACCTCAGAGATGTAGACTTAGCTTTTCAGTGTACCGACAATGCGTACAAGAAGGGCGTGGTAGTGAAATCCGTAACCACCCGAAAGAATGATACTGGGTGCAGATCCTATGTGGCGATTCATTATGCAAAAGTTCAGCAGACTCTCCCCAATGGTGACTCAAATTTGAATCGACCATCGTGATGTTGAAGACAGAAGCGGGATACGTTAATAAACACAATGTCGCTTAATTCCGTTGTCTGTGCATGAGTTAGTTACGAATAATATATGGGATTATAACAAATATTATTTAGAACTCATTCATCCTTTTCAAATGATTAAAAATAACGGAAGAAAACTATTTCCGATATAAACTTTTTATTGACGTTCTTACATCAGCCACAATGTCAACAACTCTTTTGTTGCCATATCAGAAAAAATAAATTTATAAAAACAAAGATAATATATAAATAGAGATGCAACATGTCCATGCCTGCCGTTCATCGCACCATTGGCAGGGCTAACGCCTGTGGTTTTCAGTCAAGGGTAAACGAAGCAGTGAACGTTTTGTGGGTATTTTACTATGCTGCAAACGGCGTCGAAAGGTACGAGCGGACATTGAATGTTGCGTAACTGACGGAATCTCTTGTGTTATAGTTAGTGATGTAGCTGTGCGATCCCTCACTGCCATGCGCGCAATTTGCCTGTCGTCATGGGCAGTGATGCAACGAGGTGGGTGTAATCCGCCTTGTCTGCTTGTCGTTTCCTGCATCAAACGATGACAGATCCTTATCATAGTTGCTTGAGTTCGTCCAACACGTTGACCGATATCTCTGAAGGATAATCTGTAATCTCTGTAGGCTACTACTCTTCCTCAGTTCAATTCAGAAACCCTAGACAAAAGACTCTTGACGTCTTCCACGAGGCACCGGTAAAGACCTTACTTAAAAACAAAAAAATTGCACGAATAAACAATTGCCAATCTGTTTTCACCTTATATAGCGCTTGTGGATGGCGTTACGGTCAACCGTGATGTGCGTCTGTGCAACCAAAATGCTAATGATGTGCATATTTAATCGCCACCAACGCATGATGTAAATTTCGCATTGTTTGCATGCTTCCTTCAAGGTGTTGCATTTTGTGTGGCCAACAGTGTATTTTAATTATGTTTCAGCGAGTGAACATTCATTTCTCAACGCTGTAACGGTTGTATCCGCGAACCTATCTCTAATCCTCTTGGAGTAAATTCATTTCTTTTTAACTGTTGTTTTATTAAAAGCTTTCTCCCGAAGAAAAAGACCCGAGTTATTCAAATTAAGGGTTCTATTTAAGCATTGACTTCTAAATACGTGAAGTTAGTTCGTGGAGATAGTCAAGAGTCAATCAACGAATAATTGATGAATGATCAAAGATACCTAAATGATGATTTAGTCAATAAGATAGAGCTTAATTATAACGACCGGACGTCGAACAACTAAGAATGGAATTACGGTAAATTAGATCGTAAACATCCTAAGTGATCTAAGAGTAAGTGCTTTAAATTATACTCAAATATTAAGAATTCCTTTTGTCATGGAATTGATCATATGATTAGTAGAATTGTGCATTTCCTGCCCTGGGGTGTTAATGTAAGTGAGAGTGTAATAATTATAATTTGAACTGATTATGGCTGATCTTTTCTGGAACCCCCAAATACCAATAATCCCTGCGTGAGCAGGGTTATACAATGGCCCTACGTTGGGAGCATTCCTGCAATCTTCACCGTACAAGGCCAGCAACAAACCAACTACGCCCCCCAGCCGACCTTTCTGTAACATTTATTCTGAATAATATCAATAAAAGTGTATTTTTGAATGGTTACACGAAAGTAAAACAAACTGCATACCTCCCAATTAAGAACAGCAGATTACCATTAATCAAACTGTACTAAAAGACAAATTCAAAAAGTGTATGAGGAAGAATTTTATTTTATCATTTGTCAAACTTACTGAGAAAATGTACTCATTGATTTCATTGTACTCAAATGTTTGACTTTGGGGAAAAAGATCGAAGCAACATTTTTTTATAATTGAAATAAAGAGACAATTGAAACATGCTTGTTTTTATTACAATAAAAAACTAATTTTATACATGATATTTTCGTGAAAGTTGGAATAAGCTACCTTTTTTTCACTACTGTGATAAGAAATTTTTACAGAAAAAAGAAAAGTAGTATGTCTGTGCATGTAGAAGGTATTATTTCTCTACCACAGAAGTTACCCTTTTCGTGTAATTCATTCCATTAAAGACTTGTGCATTTGAAAATAAGTATAGAAAGAAAATGAGCATCGTCGCGACGGTAAATGTCAATCCGAATGGGAATTTGGAACCTTATAAATGAAAGTTTGTTGAAGAATTCAGATAACATAGAAACGTGACTTTTTCAAAACGAAAGTAGAAGATTTCCCCCTCACTTTTAAATTAAGTGAATCTTTCAAAACATTTGAAATACGGGAGAAAATCGGAGAGTTTTTTTTTTCTTTTCTCGTTTTATTTCGAGTGGATTCTTCGGAACGCTGCGAAATAGGTGACAGAAAAACAAGGCGTTGCTTGAACAATGGTAAGTATTCACTAAAAAACATTGATGAAATAAAATGCCAGCAAAAATTAAACTATTAACAACAGTGTACCTTTTTTTTTATTTGTTTCCGTGTGAATGGCATGCTTGTCAGATAGTTTAAAATTCAAGCAACAAACAGTAAGAATGTATTTTTATAAAATAAAAAATAATGAAAAATTAAATTATGAATTAATATATAAACGAGTTATACTCGTAATTTTTTATTTGAAACAAAGTAGTACAGCTCAAAATGAACACGTGTTCGGATACATTATCACCTCTTTCCATAAAAGCTGATGTTAAACAGTTAATATTTAACATCAGTATTAATTGTTTTATTAGTTGGAAACAGGTTTTCGTAAACAAATAAGAGAAAGTACTATTAAAAATTATTACAATTCAGATTAACAGACAAATTTCAGAATCTTTTTAGCTACAATTATTAATTAACAGATACATATAAGTACAAATATTTCATCCCTTATAGTAAGAAAATTTCAATCCAAATTTTAATACCTAGTTCACGTTCCTTAAAATTTCGCAATGGACTTCGGAACATTTTTTAAAATTCAAACTCATGAGAGTTCGCGAGGATATGTATACATAGGACAAAATATCATTTTTCTTAAGTTATATTATTAGAGAATTTTGAAATATAACTAAATTTAAGAATGCGCAACCAATGCATTTCTTATGGTAAATTTGGGGAGGAGGGAAATAGATCTTCTGTAGAACATTGATTTGAAAGTATCTAAATCTCTACCTCGATAGGCAACTTTATTTTAATATTAGTAATATTAACAATTATAATATAGTTAAAGTTAAAAAAGTCATGACTTTAAAAAAAATTTTTAAAAATATCAACTAGGTGGGATATTTTTTTCTATTTCTAGGTCAGAAATTCCAAAATAGCTTTTTACATAAATATCGAACTCCTTTTTTCTTAACGTGAATTTTAAAGCAAGAAAAAAAATTTCTTTTTGGAAAAACTTATTTAATTTAACAAGATTTTTAAGTAATCTTTTATTTATATACGTGAATATGTGGTACAAGCATATCAAGAAAGTTCACGTTTTTATCTCAAGGAAATTTCCTGTGATGATAGTGGATGCGGTTCAGTCGATCCCAATCAATTGGTCTATTGTTTATCAACGATGGATAATTTTACCAAATATTATTTATTAATTTCTTTTATTTAAATATTATTTGCTTTTACTTTTGAGTTTTCTATTTATTTTTTAAAATTATTTTATCATACTTTTCTTGCTTATGTTACTTAATTTTAATAAAAAAATAGGGAAAAAAATATTTAATAGAAAATAGGAACCTTTTTTTTCACAACTATACTGCTTTCACTGCATTAATTCTCGCTAAAAATGAGACACTGAATTAAACCTTATGACCGACGGTTTCATTCTACCAGAAACGCTGTTTTTATTATTCGTTCAGTGATGATGCTTTTAAGGCTTGGATACCTCTGAGAGGAGGAAGATGAGTAGCAATTGCCTGCTCAAGAGAGACCGAAATATGCGCTATAGGATTAAGGTTCGAAATGGGTTTATGCTCTTTTTTGGCCAATCAGACTCAATAATTGGCTCTTTTTCTGGAAATTCTTCGGCTGGATGGGCCATGTGTAATGTCCTAGCGTTTTCAAATGAAGAACATCAATGATGTTTAATGGTTTATTTACATTTAGGACACTCACACAAAAAATGTACACTTTTTACACGGTTAAATACTGAGCCCGTTGACATTTTTAGAGAGGAAGAATAAGAGAAATGGGCCTGGGTGGCCTCCAACACATCTGCCTCCGGCAGATACAAAACTTTCACGCAAAGCTCTCTGGTAGAGCTCACAGATTTCTCTTGGAGAGACAATCACTGATTTATTCTTCATAAAACTCACTGGTGGAGTTTATCACATTCTCTCGTTGCGAGACAATTATCTGAATCCAAATCTCCACACTAAGCTCACGGGTGGAGCTAGAAAAAAACGACGACCTCTCTCTTCGAGAGGTAAACACCGAACTCCCTGGTGTGGCACTTGCGCAGGCGCAGTACCTCTGATCCGTCCGCGTTGCCACCTTGAGTTCCAGAATGGGTCTAGAGTTCGTTACACATGGGAGGAGGAGATTTTTATTTTTAAAACTTAATCTACGGATAACTGCATCACTGGAAAGGCAAAAGTAAGATTCTAAAGTTCCACCCTTATACCTTCCAACCATTACAGGCACTTTGTGAAAGACTTCGAGAACAGTTGTATCGTTCAACATGATGTATGCCGAAATCGGTAAACTTCCGCTATCATATTAGTTAATTTCCCGCTTGTTGAGAGCCATTTAGTGGGTTCCCTTCAGATATCGGTACGTTTGAGAGTTTAGTCTAAATTGGAATAATCAGGGAGTAAATCGGTTGACCCCTTGAATTCTTCTATAAGTTCTGCACTATACTGAATATGCTCATTTGTATGTAGGAGTCAGTGGAATGCAACCTAGTAGATTTTCTTGTGAACAGATCCCTTTCATATATGGCTCATATCAATAGTATCAATCTGCTTCGTACATTTTTTGGCCGAAGCTATTAACTTTGACAGGAGGGTTCATTTCAACCACAACTACGCCTTGCATGCCTTAGACAACTAAGATGAAAAGTAATCTCTCATCTTGCCAGTCGTTAAGACATATCATTTATGACCTTTGTTGTTCATGATTTGAGGAAGAAAAGGTCGCTTCGAACGTCTTTCCTAAAAAGTAAGTCGCTTTTGTTGTTGATAGATATTCTGCATGATTCTTTGAGAAGGTTGTTTTTACAGTCATTACTCCAATTTATCTACATCTCCAGTAAGTTTGAGTGTCGTTGGAACATTTTAGTTGACGTAGTGCTCAGTTTCTTTTTGAGATGGCCGTTCTTGTTGACACGTACACCGATGCTGTTTTGAACCACTAAATTATTCATTACCAATGTGTTAATTAGACTCTCAATGGAATAATCGCATAATCAACCTGTCATATAAAGCAGATGGCATATGCTGCATTAGATGAAAATAGTTGCATATGCTGCCATCTAAAGTTCAATTCTTGGGTCAAAACTTTGGTGAAAGTTGTGTGATTGGAGAATAGCTAGGATAACCGTAGAATTAGTGGGGACAGAGTCTTTTGAACTGGCCACTTTCAAATCTGATGTGCTCGCGTTAGACGACTAGGGTGATAAACAACCCTATCCGTGCCAATCACTAAGCACTTTGTTGTTCGTGACTTGCGGAAGTTAGGGTCACTGCAATCTTTACTGATTCATTCCTTTTCAAAATCCTTGGCTGTCTTTAAAAATATCCAACTACCCTAAAATTGTGAATTTTGACAGTTTTTTTATGATTTTATTGTATAGGTAATCTTATTAGCTTTATAAAAATACCAAGTGTACTATTTTCCATTCACCAGAGCAAAAACTACAAGTGTTTTAGTAAAAGCAGATGCCTTTACTTTAAGCAAGATGTCATATATACTTTAAAACGCGTTTTACTCGAAGTTTGATTTTTTGAAAATGCTCAACGGGGACCGCGATTGCTAAAAAAGTTTTGAAAATAATTAACTGAAATTTTTTGTGTCTGTTCTGTATAATAGTAAAAGCGTTTTAACCTTCAGATCTATCAAACACTGCTTTATTACAAAATTTACATTTACTTATGTTAATATAATGACCGTTTTTTTAAGCAATTTCACATAACTAATATAAAGTGCTCTAGATTTTGTAAAAATTAAGATATATCTTATCCTGAAGGTTATTTTAAAAATAAATAACACAGCAACACATCAAAACTGAAAAATTAAAAATTTGTTCATAAAAGTTGGTACAAAATGGGCCCTGTTTATGTTAATTTTTGTAAATTTTTGCCCATTTTTTCCCATTTTAGAAATAATAATTTCTTTTTCTCTTCTTAATTTTCGCATATTTTTCTTAAAATGTACTAAGCAAATCTAAAAACAACAAAACATCCCCATATCTCCATTTTTTTTTTTAAATTTGTCGCAAGTAGTCGGATACCTTAAGGCCTTCAAATGCACTATGGAGCTACTCTTAGTAGTGGCACAAAACAAATGTTAAGAGATAAAAAAAATGCAACAATCAGAAATAAATAGCGCTGTTTAGAAAAAATATTTTATTTTTAATAAAACTAGATTTTACAGTTTTATATTTTTATTTTTATTTCCAGAAGAATATCTAAAAATTCAAAACAATACCCTTCCACGTAGTTCGAATGGTCGTCAAAAGTTTACATTTCCTATGAATACGAGACAAGGCTAACGTCAATCCCACACTTTTGGATGTACATTTTGGCTTCATCTCAATGTATCGATTATCATTATTTCGAATTTCTTGAAGGGTGAATTCCTGAACATTACCGTGGAAAGCATCTATTCCCGGAATAGATGTGTTCCTTGCGTGCGAATATACAGGAGAGAAACGCTTTAATATGGAACATACCTGAGAGAACTCTAGATTAAACAAACATTTCCTCTACTCAAATATTTTAACTAACATGAATGTGGAAACTGTTGACCTAATATGATATAGAACATAGGTGATGAGATATCTTTGTGAGTACTTTCCACAATTCAAAAGAGTTCGTTCGTAATGTATTTCTCATAACCTTAAAATCATATTAAACTTTAACCGATTGGGTAACGTAGTTGGTTTGTCGCTGGCTTTCTGCATTTAAGATTGTGGGTTCGACCCCGGCCTAAGTAGATGGATTTTCATGATGCAGAAAATCGGCAGCCTCCATGTCGAATGATTTTACGGCAATTTCGCATCGTCAGAGCTCAGGTGTCTCCCTTTGGGGAGGAACCTTGACGTCAAAATTACTTGCAGTAATTGGTATCGCCTATATGGTGCCGCACTAAAAAGGGTTATCAGCTCCTAGGGACCAGGGCCTACTTTTGATTAGGGGCATAGGGCCTCAAGAAGTCTTAACCCACCTGTTTTTGCTACCGTCGTTACTCGCGGGGTGTAGAGAACACCCCAAACTTTTAACACGTGTATTTAAGTATGAAAAAAAATTAAGTCAATTATGATACATATTTATAAAGTTCAAGATGTTTTTTGTATTATGCAAATGGAATTGTTAAATTTATTGCATACAAATAAGACTAGCATTAATTTAAACTAAACCTACAAACTTTTCATTTTAAAACACAACATTTTATATTTTATACATAAACCACAAGTAAAACGTATATACCAGTAATAAACTTACTTTGTAATTAATTTTAAGGATAGTAGAAAGTAGAAAACGAATATTTTAATCATTTTCAAAACATTCACAGCAGGCTGTATTCATATGGTTTATGCACAAATTTTTCTTACATTGAAGGCAAAATGAATTGGTTTTTACATCTTTTACCCGTGGGCAAACAGCGCAGAGCCCCTTTTTTGGTGAATTAATGTTCTTTTTACTATCTTCTGTGTCAGTAAAGCTTCTTTTGTGTTTTTTCCCATTATTTGTTTCCGTCAATTTATTTATTGTTTTTTACTGACAAGTTTCTTCCAATTCGTATGCCGTATCCATGGGATGAACAGATTGCTCAATATGGTACTCTTCTGAAGTTACACAATCTTCAAAATCACTTAGAACATCCTCAGAATCTGTTGATACAGTATCTAATAGATGATAAAGTCGCTGTTGCTCCCTCTCCCATGGAATTTTTGCCATAATTTCTAAAAATTGTTTAAAAACATTTTAACAAAAAAATTATATTTTACAATTATTTTTAAGTTTTATATTATTTTTGTACTAGAATTATTGAAATTTTAAATAAAATATGCATGTGTATTAATATATTTGCAAAAAATATATAAACAAAAGAGTAAAACTTACCCTATTTTTTAGATGCCTCGAGTACGAAAATATAACTCAATCACTCGCGGGGCTCAGCACCCTCAGCATCACTCAGCACCCCATATAAACTTTTGAAGGTCGTTATCGAATAATTCACAGTGGAAAGCACAGTTTCGTAACCTTCGAGCCATACATCAGTTTTAGGAGCCCTTTTAAATTATAATTATTATTTATTTATTTACATTTCAATAAAAAAAAAAAAACATTACAAGTCGATTATTTTGAAATTGCAAAAGTTTATCTCAAAATTCAAATGAGAAAATATCGCAGGCATGTTCCTTTTATAAAGCAGATATCCGCTAAGCACAGCTTTTGAGAAAATCGTCCCTTAGGGGTGCGTTCGTGGCGTTATAGTTAGATATTCCCATTTTGATCTTAAAGACCTACAGAGTTGAAATTTTGCTGGTTTGCTCCTTTCATGGAGTAGAGATCCGCTAAGAACCTTTGCGAAAATCGACCCACTAGAAATATTGGGTGAGGGAAGAGTGTGTATGCACATACGTTTGTATTTACAGTAAAATACATTTAACGCGAAAACGCTTAACACAAAATATCGTTTAAAACGAAATAATATATTGATCCCTGTTGACGCCAGTTGGCGAGAATTCCTTGTATAGATTTTGCTGCGAGCCAACTGTTGTAACCTTGTATTCAGTTCGAAAAGTATAGCGATCCCATATGGTTGGGATCCGCTTTCGCTCATTAAAATTTTGTTAAATTGACAGTCAATTTATTATTATATCGGCAACATTGGTCCGCTCGCGGAATTGTCGAAACTTAGAAAAATTAGTACTTGTAAAATCTTTAGAATAATTATAAAGCAATATGTCTAAAGAAATATTAGTTGCGTTGAACCGCAAACGTGGATCAATTAAAGCTCAACTGACACGAATTAAGGACTTCGTTAACAGTCCCGACGAAAAGGATAAAACAAAGCTAGAATCAAAAATGGATATCTTGAAAAGCCTAAGAATCAAATTGAGTGATATTTGGAATGAATATTACGAAGTAGTGGTAAAGGACAGTGACTTGGAACCACTTGAATTAGAAATCCTGGATTAAGAAGATGATTGCGAAGATATCCAGGTAAGAATTAAAAATATTATTTCAAAAATTGATTTGAAGAATAATGATGTTACATCTTGTGGAAATAGTTTTAATAATATTAAATTGCCAGATATATTCAATTGCCAAGATTTAATGATTCTTACCATGATTGGTTTAATTTTAAAGAACAATTTATTTCTTTAATTGATTCGAACAATAGTTTAACAGATTCTCAAAAATTATATTATTTAAAATCTACGCTAACTGGAATAGCAAAGGATGTTATTACAATTGATGATTCATGTACTTCATTATTTGAATGTTTGAAAAAGAGATTCGAGAATAAAAATTGACCATAAATAGTCATTTCAGTGAAATATTATCATTGAAAAAATTTATTCACGAATCAGCTAAAAATTTAAGAACTTTAATAGATTGTTGTCAACAACATTTAAGAGGTTTAAAAATGGTAGGACTAGAACTAAAACGAATTCTCCAAAGTACTATTGATAAATTTAATTTTAAGAAAATTAGATAAGGAAACAAGGAAAAATTATGAGCTCAACTTAGCCTCTACCTAACTGCCTAAATGGGACGATTTTATGGATTTTTTGTTAAAACGCTGTTTAATACTCGAAAACATTCAAACAAATAATGCAATAGCTGTTCCATTGGAACGAAGTTATAAAACGAAATCTTTTCTAGCTGAATTGGATTCAGTAAACTGTGTAATTTGTAAACAACAGCCTCACCCAGTACTTAGATGTAAGAAATTTTATGATTTAAGTGTTAATGAAAGATTTAATTCGGTGAAAAAGAACAATCCTTTTATAAATTGTTTTAGTTCTTCTCATAGAGTAGCTCTATGCAAAAGTTCGCGGAATTGTCACAATTGCTCTAAGCGGCACAATTCACTTTTGTGTAGAAATTTTGAGAGAAAGTTCGATAGCCAAAGGAGTCAAATTAGCGAAACTTTGCCAACTTTGGAACCAAAAAACACCACAACACTAAATGTAAACAGTGAATGTTTCAAGCCGAAACAAACTATCCCTTATGTTGAATCATTTGACAACGAAGGGGGAGGGGATTCGTAGGACATGCTAAGGGTCATTCAACTGTGATGCTGTCCACCGCAATAGTTTATTGTGAAAACAACCGCGGGGAACTCTTTCCCCTCCGGACGCTTCTTGATTGTGGGAGTCAGTGTAACTTGATAACAAGGGATGCCGCCTTTCCTTTGGGATTGAAACGTGAACTAGTAAATACCTCTATTTGCGGTATTAACGGGACTTCGCAAATTATAAAAAACAAAGTATCTGTCGTTGTTTCAAATATAAAAATAGACAGTTTCAGAAATTAATGGAATTTCTTGTTGTTCCGAAAATTACGGGTTTGACTCCAACAAATAAATTAGATATTATTGGGATAAAAATTCCTAAGTATATAAAGTTATCGGACGAGAATTTCTATTCACCTGGAAGAATCGATTTGCTTTTATCAAATCAGATTTTCTTTGAAATTCTAAACCATGGGAAACTAAAACTAGAAGAAGAGAAGTTGATATTACAAGATACAGTATTCGGTTACGTAGCTAGTGGCGTCATGTCACATAATTACACTAATAAGATCTATTGTGGACTAGTTACTGATGTAAATGAGCTCAATAATAGTATCAAACGCTTTTGGGAAATAGAAAATTGTCCTGATTTCGGAATTCCTACAATGAGTAGAGAAGAAAAAATATGTGAAGAATATATATATATATACTCTCTCTCTCTCTTTACGAGTGCTTATAATAGAGATGAAACTGGTCGTTTTCTTGTGAAAATGCCTTTGTCAAAGGATCCGAGTTGCTTGGGAGATTCGAATTAACGGCATTATGTAGAACTAACTCTTTGTGGAGAAGATTAGCTAAAGATACAAAAATATTGGAATTATATAGAAATTTTATACATGAATATTTAGAAATGGGACACATGGAAGAAGTAGTAGAAGATAATGATCCTGATGTTGTGTATTATCTCCCTCATCATGGTGTGTACCGCCATGAAAGCAAAACCCTTACGTGTAGTTTTTAATGCATCCTCCGCTACTACTTCTGGGGAATCGCTAAATTCTTTACAATTGAATGGTGGTGTAATACAAAGGGACCTCTTTTCAATTTTATTAAACTTTAGAGCTCACAAATTTGCGATAACAGCAGATATTAAAAAATGTTTAGAATGATTTTGATTGATGAATCCCAGCGGGATTTATTACGCATTCTTTGGAAAGACAAAATTGACAGTCCTGTGAAGATTTTCAGATTAACTACGGTTACTTACGGCACCAAGAGTGTACCATACCTTGCGACAAGATCTTTGAAACAACTTGCCGTAGATGACGGTGACAAATATTCATTAGCTGCAGATGTTATAATGTCTGATGTCTATATGGATGATCTTCTTACTGGAGCAGATGATTTAGAATCTGGAAGAAAACTCAAAGAACAACTAGTGTCACTACTAAGGGGTGCTGGAATGAAACTTCACAAGTGGTCAGCTAGTAATCCATTGCTATTACCAGACTGAATGTGTCAAGATAAAGACCTTTCTTATTTTTCTTCAGCCGAGACCAAGACCCTAGGACTCTTGTGGAAGCCACATCCAGACTCATTTGCTTTCAAGATTTCTCCAATGACTTCAAACTGGGACAGTCTCATAGTCACAAAGAAATCAGTAATTTCTACAATCGCAAGGATATTCGATCCTCTTGGACTGATTGGACCTGTAATAACAAGGACCAAAATCTTCCTCCAATCTTTGTGGCAGTTCAAACTTTATTGGAATGATCCGTTGCCTTCGAACTTAGTTTCCTATTGGAAATCCTTCATAGATGCTTTGGAGTCTATAAACTGTCTCAACATCCCACGTTATTGTCTACAAGATAAGTCAATCAGAAAAGAGTTGCATGGTTTCTCTGACTCGTCTGAAAAGGCTTACGGTGCTGCACTTTACCTACGATGCATTGATTCAAGTGGACAAATTTATGTTAGGCTCCTTTGCTCCAAATCAAAGGTAGCCCAACTGAAAAGTATTACTATACCACGATTAGAACTTTGTGGTGCAGTACTTTTATCAAAGCTTCTTAAAAGAACCCTTGATGCCTTTAAATTCAATATCAGTCAAATTTATCTTTGGACTGATTCCAGCATTGTGCTGGCTTGGAACAAAAAGCCCCTATCTCAACTAAAAACCTTCATATGAAACCGGGTCAATATAATTCAGGAGCTCACCGAAAGTGATTTTTGGAAGCATAAGAATTCCGAAAATAACCCTGCTGACATCCTTTCAAGAGGTATTAGTCCCGATAAAATTCAACATTGTGGACTTTGGTGGTTTGGTCCATCTTTCTTGCATCAATATAAAGAACTGGAACCTTACGACACTACTGCCGTCGAAGGAGATGATCTTTTCCTACAAGAATTGAAGGAAACATCTGACATTCCTCTATGTGCCTTATTAAAGATCTTTGAACCACTGGATATAATTAGTAATTGCTCATCATTTACTAAGTTGCAGAGAGTAATTGCCTGGTTTAAACAATTTATTGAAAATACAAGACATCCAAGGAGCCAAACTATGGGACCTTTAAAGAGTAAAGAACTATCAGAATCCTTGAAGTGTATCATAAAAAATATTCAAAGAACTTCATTTTCTAATGAAATTCAATATTTAGAAAAGGGAATTCCTCCCAAACCCATGTAAATTGTTAAATTTGCATCCTTTTTTTTAGATGATAATGGATTACTTCGAGTTGGAGGATAGTTAAAAATACTCCCCCATCCCAAGAAATCAGAAACATCCCATGATAATTCCCACCAACCATAATTTTACTTATATTGTTATTAATCATTTTCATATTCTCTATTTTCATACAGGTACTGAAGCTACCTTAGCAAATATTAGAAATAGATTTTGGATACCATCCGCAAGGAAGGTAGTTAGAAAAATTCTTAGAACTGCATCACCTGTAGAAAGGTTAGTGCTAAAGGTTCGCAGCAATTAATGGCTGATTTGCCAGCGGCGAGAGTCACCGCTTGCAGAGTTTTCAGTCAGGTAGGTATAGATTATTGTGGACCCTTCCAGTTGAAGACTTTTTCTGGAAAATGCAAGGATATTAGGAAAGTTTATGTTTGTGTTTTTATTTGTTTTACAGTTAAGGCTATCCATTTAGAAATAGTTAGCGACTTAACAACGGACGCCTTTCTTGCAGCTTTAAAACGGTTTGTGGCCAGAAGAGGGCGATTCATTGAGATCCATAGTGATAATGGTCGGAACTTTGTAGGTGCAAATAATGAATTAATAAAAATACTTAAAGCATTATTTAAGGGAAAAATAGAAAAAAATGATGGATTTCTGTCTAAAGAACAAATGAAATGGAACTTCAACCCACTTTCTGCCCCACATTTTGGTGGTCTGTGGGAGGCGGGGGTTAAATCTTTAAAATACCATTTAAAAAGAGTAATTGGCAATTCAATTTTAAGTCATGAAGAATTTTTAACACTTATAGTTCAAATTGAAGCGGTTCTTAATTCTCGACCAATTTGTCCTCTGTCTAATGATCCGAATGATAACGAAATCTTAACTTTTGCACATTTTCTGGTTGGACCATCATTGGTTGCAATACCTGATCCTGATTACACTGAGATCCCCATGAATAGATTAAGCCGATGGCAGTTGGTACAAAAGGAGAACCAACATTTTGGCGCAAATGGTCTTCGGAATATTTAAATAGACTGCAACAGAGACCTAAATGGTGTAAAGGCAATGTAGGTTTCAAAGAAGGGGATTTAGTGTTAGTTAAACCTTCAGAGAATTCAGACACTTTAAAAGGGCATTTGGCACGCATTTTAAAATTGCATCCTGGTAAGGATAATTTAGTCAGAGTAGTGACTTTAAAGGATAACCAAGGAGTTTATAAAAGGCCAGTCACTAAAATTGCCAATTTACCATATGTCATCAGATTTTGTCATCAGAATTGTATTTATAAATATTATTGTATGTTTATTGAATTGTGTAATTGTTATTGTAATGTATTCTTACTATGTTATTGTAACTTTATTGTAATAATTGTATAATGTAAACTTTGTTGAATGCCTTCGTCATTGCAAGGTGGGGCAGGATGTTGGCGCCAGTTGGCGAGAATTCCTTGTATAGATTTTACTCCGAGCCAACTGTTGTAACCTTGTATTCAGTTCGAAAAGTATAGTGATCCCATATATATATATGGTTGGGATCCGTTTCCGCTCATTAAAATTTTGCTAAATTTACAGTCCATTTATTATTATATCGGCAACAATCCCGTCAAACTACTATGTATTTCCATGTATTTTTTCTCTTAACATGAAATGAAAATCGCGTAACATGAAAATATTTTTTTTCAGGGAATGAAAAAAATTCGGTGAACGCCAACCGAAGTTTGAGAAAAAGTTTCTGTATTATCGAACTTTCCTACTGTATCATCAGAATAATTCGTTGCAGAAGATGATGATGATAATGTGTGTACAGTCCCAGTTATGGCAGTCAAAGACATTTTGGAGTGTTCGAAGCACTTAAAGTATCATCGATGCAGATTCCGATAAAGAAAATTAAATGAATAATGCACTCCTGTTCCCCCGTCATCCAAGATGAGTAACATCATGAAAAGTAGCGCAGTTATTTAGATGCACATTCCAATGGGAAAATGAATAACGACATGAATGACATTGACCAGTTTGCCGACAAATTGTTGCTAAAAAAGACAATGTAAAGAGAAATATCAGATTAATTAAAAAAAACTCAATAGATTTTTTGTTTTTCAAAATGCTGAAAATTTTGTGTAAATTTCACTAAGTTCTTGTGAATGTTCAAAAATGTTATAAATGCATGCATATATACATATCTATGTAAACAAAATGTATTCTCATAAACATAGTTTTGTTGAATGTATGTTTCATTTTTGCAATGTCCCTTAAAACGAAATTCTTTTAACACGAAAAAATATTTCAGCCCCCTAAGAGTGTTAAGAGATTTTCCCTTTAAGTGTGTAACTGCGTTTGTATTCAATATACTCATATGTTAATTGTCCTAAATATAATATAGAAAAGCAATAATTAGAAATATAACATGACTGTAAAGATAAAAAATAAACGAGTGAAAATATTGCTGTTTCACACTCTTAGCGTACTTTTACTTTAATGTACTAAAAATTAATCTGCAGAAAACCAAAATCGAAACAAAAATAGTAAGTTCTTAAAGAAGACAATACAACAGCGCAACAACACGTCAAAAAAGAACTATTCATTTTTCAAACATTTATTGAACAGAAAAGAAAAATGGATAAAATACTAAAAAAAAAAGAACGTGAAAAGCCACGCGATAGAAGTGAAACTTCTTTGGCGATGTTGGCCATAAATGCAGGAATAGATCTAATTATGTTAAACTACTGAGAGAACTTACTTCAATCAAATAAAATTCGAAATTCATTTATTGTGTGAAAATATTTTTATTCAATTTTCTGCATCATCATTTTCTAAGAAAGACACAATAGGTGTATGGTAACTGAAGTAGAATATAAAAATCCTCGATTATAGTTAATCAAGAAAATGTGAGAAAACTGCATCCATCGTGGTTCCGTATATTGTTTTTCCTCCTCTAGAATCAGTATTCATTGTCAAATTCAGTGTCTGTTTCAAGAATTTAATGATTGGCTTTGCTTCTTCTGAAGAAAAATTAACATTAAAGTCTCCAGTTAAGACAATCGGCTTTTAATCATCATCGGATCCAATGATTGCAGCTGTCTCTGATGTGTACAGCACTAAAATTTTATGGATAAAGATGATAAAAGCTGCGACAGAGCTACCTGGTGATATATAGACTTTCGCTTGGACTTGCTGCTAGTTTCCTTTTTTTTTTCCCCTTTCACGAAACTCTTTTCTTCTTTTTGCATCAGTTCTAGGCATTCTGACCAGAATTAATTTTAATCCAATTGAAATAAAAATTAATGATATAAACTTAATGCATCACTCACAGAAGTCACTGTGTTTTTTTACAAGACGCTATCCGTAGCGATTCTGGTGTGACTGTTAGTGACATATACACAATGCCCCAGACACTCCAGTAAAGGGAAGAGCCATATAATAGTAATATTTTGGGTGCGTTTATTTCGTTGAAAACGGCACGTTTATTACATACCTAAGCGCCTTTACCAATACCTAAACGCCTTTAGTCCAAACATCAAGATGCCCCACTCCATACCACCTTAGCAATCGTCCAACTTTTTCATGGATATGACGCAAGTCACGTGGTGTACCCCTTCCCGCTCTTTTTTCCTCCCGCTCGCTATATACTCACCATGGTGACGTTTCGGGGGATGGGATGGGGAATCACTACTTCCGTTCGCTTTCTTACTGTTACGCAAAATTGGGCAAATTTCCCATTCACTCCCGTGCCCAAAGAAGTTTCACTTCAAAATGAAAAGTGTGTACAGATACATTTTCACGCTCGTATAAAACTAATTTCGAAGAAAAACAATGTATGCTATGTAAGTCATGCCAGACTTAAAACCTCATAAATGGGGCATAAACATACAACGTTTTCGAATATATAACACCTTGTTACTCAGTTTTCGCTTGTTTCAAATTTAAATGTTCATAGAACTCATATTCATAAATATTCATCAAACAATAAAACAACCATTGTATGCACTTTATAGTTAAAAGTGTTTTGCAATTTGCTTGGGGAAAAAATCAAATTCTAATTCAATAATACCATCATTATACAAAAAGAAAAAAAAACATTATTTATCATTTTTTTTCATTCTTCATGTTCTTGCTAAAATCATTAAAATAAAAAAATACTCGTGCAAAAAGTATTATTACTTAACAGTCCTGAGATAACATAAATCATTGGCCTAAATTTTGTTTTCTAAAAACATATATATAAAGCAAAATAACGGAAGAAATTCCTCATTTTTAAACATTAGATTTAAGGCTAGATTCAAAATAGTTATTTAAGATAATTCTGATAGTTCAACAACTTGATTTCCTTCACTAAATAGATACACTGTAAACCTCTTACCTATAAGAACATAAAATGTAACTGAAGCTTGTTACTCTGTCATTTGTGTCGTACTGAGAGTGAAAACATAGTCAAGCTAGAGATAAAAATGTTTAGATAATTTTAACTCCTTTCTCTTTCTCTTACCCTTCTTGTCTTTCAACAGGTTACCTCCCTGATCACTAACTAGTTTCTGGGGAATTTTCGACCTTATCAATCTGAGGCGATAATGATTGGTTATTTCATCCAAAACGCAGTGAAATGGTTTTCCATGGCTATGGTGGTCGCTACACAATATTTTTAGGCCTATTAAAAAAAGAATGCATTTTTTTTATTTCAATGGGGCTGTGGATTGGTATTTTTACCATTTCAGACCCAGTTCTTTCCCCGGGAGCTGGTATTAGTCTTTGGTGCGGCATCATATAGGCAAATACCATTTGCCACAATGTATTTTTGACGCCCAGTTTTCTCCTCAAAACGAGGCACCTGAAATCCGTAGATGAAACATTGTACCAGGAATTTATTTTGCCTAGAGCACCCAAACAGGCACTCTAGGGACCTTTTTACTTGCCACATAATCGTACTATATGGATACCGTCGATTATTTCATGTCGCTGTCGAGTGAAGGAAACATTCTGAATCTAATTTATATTGTTTGTATATTTTATTTACATATTTCATATTAAAACTTATACATAGTGTTTATAGATATTTTTAAGGAATATTTAATGTTATAAGAATAAAAACTAACATAAACTTAACGTAACAAAAGAATTTTTTTTTCTGTGGGGAAAAAAAATAAAATGAATCCGCTTAGGAAAAAAAAAATGAGACTACGAACAAACTAATCCCAGACAGCTGAAGTGTTCTTTTTCTCTAAAAAAAATGTAGCCATGTTCTTGATTTCATTAATCTGATGATAGTAAAAGACACTCAACAACAAAAATGTTTTAAAAAATCATTTTAATTTTTATCGATTCCATTGTAAATCAAATCAAATTTATGTTTCAAAATCTAAATTAATGAGTTTATAAAACGAAACATAATTTTTAACGAGAATAGGAAAATAAATCAGCATATGCGTTAAAATAAAATTTTGATTTTCAGTAAATAATTAATTGAAAGCTCTTCAAAGAAATTACACAAAGTTAAAGAATCCTAGATCTCAAACAAAAAAGGCAATTAATAATTCTTAAAGTTTAAAGTTATTCCTTTTAAAAAGATAACAGTCTTCTTCCAGCTCCTATTCATACAAAGTACACAAAAAGTTTTTTCTGAGTACTTAAATACTGTGTACAAAATCTTTCAAGTTATTTGTGCAAAACAGTTATTCATAAGCACTAATTGTAAGACTTTTTATACACAAAGATTGAAAAAATGTCATTCTTTTAAATTTCAGTTTGAAGTTATGAATTGATTTTCATTTAAATGGTTTGTTAAGTATACCTGCTTTGGTATTACACTTATATCACCTAATAACAATTATACCATTAGGTAATTGTATTATTGTATCACACACGGGTGTTAAGAATCCCCTAACGAATTCTCTTTGTAACCGCCAGAGGGCGTCTGAACACTAAGTAAGTAGATACTTTTGTTTTTGTTGACAATCACTCTGAACTCAGTACTTGTACTCTGAATGTAGCTCTCCCAGCTTGAAGGTGCCAGGCCTAATAACACTGGATAAATTGTTAAGTTTATTGTTAACGTTGGCTCTCCTTTGATGACTGAACTTAATTGTCCGACTATATAAATAATATTATAACGCGTTAATAATAATTTTGAATCACGTTCATATGACAAGAACGATAGTTGATTTTGCCTCAAACACTGATTTGAGAATTAAGCGTCTAAGCTACGGGTGCGTCAGCTGGCACTGGAATATCTCGCTAGGATTACATCTGAGAACTGACAAATTTGCTTTTTTTATTCCTTTATAAGGCCATTTTTTAGCAATGTTACGATAAAACATCCTTGGGATTGCGATTGTTTATAAAACGAAATTAATTTAGCTTGTTATCAGCTTATACTTACCACCGCCTATTGGAGTCTATTAAAAAACAGGAAACCCTAAGTTTTATCTTTCTCTTTGCATTATATTTATAAAAAATATTTTGTAAATACTGCAAGCTGGCTAAGGAATTGTATATTATAGCTATTTTATTCATAGATGACAAACTACAATTCTATTTTCCATGAGATTTTTAAAAAATATAGTGATACAAATAACGGCACATTGGACGTCGTGCACACGTCATGTTCCCTTTTGATGCACTTTAGTATAGCAAAATAAGAGTGCCTGTGAATACTCACTGAAATAGGAATATAGTTACCAACTTCATTCAGTCTCACTTCGTCTTAAGAACTTATCCTAGAGAACTTATGGGTCATCCTTTTCACGCGTTTCCGACTTGAAAATCCTAAAATCCATTGGCATGCGAGCCGAAGACGAAAATCTAGTCGGTCTTAAGAGCTTATATCTCTTGCATATGGTAGGGTCAAAAAGCTCCCGGAAAAGGTCAATCACAGATTATTAAAAAAAATTAGACTATAATTTAATCTTATTATATTTCAAAGTACTGTCCTCCTGAGTCCACACAATTGTTCCAGCATTCGTTTAATTATTCCAAACATTCCTGGTATCCGTTCTTGAGAAGTCTTTTAGTAACTTTGTCTCATTTTCCCTCAGCTTTTATCCAAGCGAGGTTTTCCTTCCTTGGCAATGTTTTGCTTTCCGTTCAATTAATTGACTGGCGTTTTGTCCAAGGGTTGTTAAGAAATTACCATGTCGCATCATCTGTCACTATTTTCTTGAAGAAACTGTCATCTTCATCAGCCATGTCAATAAATCCTTCTACATGTTCCCTTTCATTTTTTTTTGTTCAGGTGATAACATTTTTGGAACCATGTGCAAAAAAAAAAACACGATGTTGTTCATTTTCAAATTATCATGAAGAATGCTGTGAATGCTACCGTTCAGAGGCAATAATATCAAAGGGTATTATTCTGTCCGCATACACGATTTTTCAAACGCACCCAACATTTTCATCTGTGGTAGAAGAAGAAGGGTGCCTGCTCCGGTCATCTTCGATGTTTGTGCGACCTTCACAAAAACGCTTATACCCTTTGTACACTGCCTTTTTTTCATGGTATCGTTTCCTTATGCTTATGTCAGCATCTCCAATGTCTCAGAAGGTGATGTTTTGAGAAAAACGCAGAAATCGATGTGTGCAATCTGCTTCAAAACAACATTTCAAAATCCAACGAATGAAAATTTCGCTTTGTCAGAAATGGCCTGCAGCTGACAATACCAGAAATGAATTCTAGATAGCTGTGTGTTTTCTTTATTAGTACTCCCAACTTCCAAAAGAGATATTTCCCCTCCAACGTATACTTATGGGAATGTAGATTACCATTACGGTAACATTTTGACTCTAGTGGTATAATTTCAGCACAAAAAGAAGGTTAACAATTGCCAGATTAATGAGGAAGTAAAAGATTCAATGCCACCATTTCCGAAGATTTTAATTACAATAATATTGTTTTGAAATTTTGATGATATCAAAGTGCATATACGTTATATGAAAAATACACGAGGAAATCAAAGGTAATAAGTAAGGAAACAATGGATTCAGGATGTTGACCTACCTTCTTAATCTTGTATTATGTGAAACATATAACTCGTTTTGTGTAAGGGTTTATAATTTTTTCATAATATAACATCTGAAGTTGTTACTATATAGCAGGAGAAAAACGAAAAGTGTTAAAATAATGTACGGCACACATTTAAAAATTAATGCCATTGGTGGTAAGTATATTTACCATGGCCTTGTAAAGGGCTAAAATTTTATTGAAGTTTAATGGTCATTTTCTTGCAAAGGAAACGTGATATTTAGATGAGTTTTTGTATATAAAGCGAAGATATTGCGAGTTTTAGAGGTTAACATTGCAAGTGTGAGATCTAAAATCTATACAGTTTGTTATTCCTTTTCTAGGCCAAAGCGTTTTTCTAATTTCAAAAAACTCCCATTGTGAGATTGCCCTAACTCCTTTCGTTCATTTTCGGACTCAGCCATCAGTTTCAGAAAGGAGAATCTTCAGTTCCTTGAAGCTTCAGCTTTGGAAATCCTGGAAACATTTTGGTGCTTACAGATAAGTATATTTTGCTTATTTAGAACTGGAGAGTTATAAAAAGATATTTTTCTTGTCCTTTGTGATAGGGATTAATAAATTTGTAATTGATTATTTGTGTCCTTGATTGAATGTTTTATATTATGTTACACAAGAACGTCCGGGATTTCAATTACCCTTAAACATCCACTGGTATTGTTTAGACACAAGGATATAAAATATATGAAACAATTGTAATAAAACAAATAAATTCTGGACTACTGTTCTGAAGAGTTTAGGTTTAAGACTTTTTAATATTATTTCAATTAATTATCATATGTCATAATCCTTTATGTCAGAAAAAACTGACGTGTTGAGAGAGAGAGAGACATTATGTCTCGCGAAGCTAATCGGACTACTGCTTTGTCGCAAAACAAAGTCACAAATCTGCCAAAAACATTACTAACATATTGTATCCATTCCATGTTATCTCATATACATCAGGATTTGCTGTAATATTATCAATTTCATTTGCATTTTCTTCTGATTCTTCGCAGTCACTTTCACTCAATCTTGTGTTTTCATTGAAATCTAAATTAGAACAAGACAGCTTCATCCGCATCCGATTCATTTTCAGAAAGCTCTCGCAGCAAATTAGCAATTTCATCGGTTCTTAGACCTTTTTTACGAGTCATCGTTTCAAGGTGACTGATTTGCACAGGGTTCGAAAATCTAATGAATTTTTTTTATGATCAGATAAGCAAGTTCTATGTAACGAAACACTTCGACACAACGATTTTAGTATGACTGACTTATTTCCGCTGTGAACCCAATGACACTGCATTCAGGGTCAAATAAATGTGAAATATTTCTTCTAGTTTTTCCCAGTTTCTTCGTTTTACTAATGATATCTACTTAGTGCCTTTTTGTATTTGAAAAAGTTTTTAATCTAATATATAGTGCTTAAAATAAGAGTAATATCGTTAAGAAGGAAACGAATTATATATATGTACCAAAAAGTGGAAAGAGAATTGAAGACTTATTTAAAAAATATACGTTCGATGCACACAGACATTAAATTCAAATTAGTATATTCCTTCAAATAGCAATAAGAAAACTGATACCTCTATAAATTAAAACCATGCCGTTCAATTAACCTTGCCCAATCTGTTGGAAACACCCAATTAAGTTTGGCAGTGCCTTTTTCAGTTTCTGAAGTTAATTGAGTCCGAAAATTAAAAAAAGTTTGAAACAGGAAAAAGTTAATTGTGTTACGCAGAGATTTAATGAAGTCAAAGTATCTGGGAATTGCAGCGACTTTTAATTGGCAATCTTTCATAACTCTCTTTCCTCCTTTCAAAAAAGCATGCAAAGCTTTATTATCAAATTTCTTTTATTTTTGTTACAAGACCAGCTTTGGATTTCCAATCAAAAGAAAAAGAAAAACATTCAAAATGAATTAATCTGCCCTTGTTTTGTTTCCGACGAAGTTAATTAGTCAGAAACAAGTTGCAAATTATTTTTAATGAAACTTGGTTGTCTCTCTTCACTTCACTTTCTACTATTTCCCTCCCTCGTTATAGTCAATTGCTGATTGAAATATATTTACATAGAAACACACATATAAATATAAAATAAAGTTCAATTCTTATTTATTTGTTTAACAAAGTTGTTAATCAAAATTCGGTAAATATTAAATATAAATTTTCTTATATAATTTGTGAATTTTTTCTTTTTTTTAAGAATAACTTTTTTACAAGAATAACTCTACTCTATTCTATTTATATCAGTTAATAGAACAATTGTGTTTTGGTTTACGTTCATTTCCAGAAGTTATTTAAGCAAGTATACGGAAACCTCGTGAAGTGTAGCTACAACACAAGAGAGTGGGGTGGTGCCAGGTAAATCGTCACGCTCATCATTTGATCGGGGTTTAAACTCGCGAAGTCCAACGCAATAACTTTCGAGTTGCTTCAAATTGCGAATTTAGCACGCAATCAACCAACTACATGCCAAAATTATTGGATAAAAAAAGGTTGATGATTCTAATCCATTGCATCCTGAAGAAGAAAAGAGCCAACAATAATTGTGGTGGTTTCTTGCCTTTAATTATACTCAGCATAAGCCCCTACGGACTCACATGAATTTTAAATGTAAATTTCATTTACAAAATTCTGCTCTACGGAGTTAAATCGTACCTTCTAGAATAACTAACTTTTGCAGCACAGATAAAAGCTGAATAGAATAAGAGTGTGAACCAAAAAAAGTTCTAAAGTTTGTAAGGGCGGAGTTATTTCATCCCTTAAAATTTGGGGAAAAGATTTGGTCGGAAAGATTAGCCATAGTCAATATAACTTCAATTTATTCTCAGATGTGAACAGCAACACAAATTCTATTAATCAAAGTTAAGAGATGCACGCAAATACCAAATATGGAAAACAATAGCTAGGCAGACGAGATACGAGAAGATTTTAAATTATCAGATCACTTACGTCTAAACAATACCTTCTAATTCTCAGTAACCTAATCTAATTTTATTCCTAATTGACAAACCGTCAACTTTAATATTAGAATAATCAACTATGAAGTATCCACGCCTCACTTCACGTTTGATCAATCACTGCTAGCCATAGCAGTCCAACCTCTCACTCTTTAACTCGAAAGTTTAATCTTTACATACAAGTCTCAATTTACATACTTACATCTTCTTCGAAGGAAGACTTTCAATAGATTAACTTTTAAAGGCCCATTTTTCTCCAAGAGGGCTGCTAGTGAGAAGAATCCGAGTAGACCCGTGACATGTTTACCATACGTTTCTGGAGCCATTCAAAGTTAAGTCCATTCTGACCGCAGCAGTAGAGTGTCTGTACTATGAACAAGGTATTCGAAATGAACCCAAAAATACTCTATTGTATCAAGATCTGTTGAATTAGAGTCGGTAAAGCCCAAGGAAGTCTTCGGCATGCTTTTCTAATCAGTCCTGGATAATTCTGGATGCATGGCATGTGATATTGTCCTAACGAAAGATTCCTTTCTTCAGTACAAGCACAAAATGTATAGGTGTATAGTATTGACAACAATGGATCCGTATTCTAATACATTTAATGCTTTTTCCGTAGTTAAAGAAAACCTAGAAAATTCTATTGATTGATTCCTCACACTGTAACACCTGCCACCGCAATACTGTGTTCTTCCAGAAATAGTTTTCAATCTGCTTCTTCATGGGCATTCCTCATCTGACTCATGAATGTCTATATCCCATTATTAGAACGAAAAATATGATTCATTGCCGATGATAACTCTTACCGGTTAATAGCAGTCTAGTACTGGTATTACTCCATGCAAATTAAAGCCTTTTTTGCCAATATAGCTCCATCAGAATGGTTACAGAAGATCTCCATCTGCTTTGAAACCTCAACTCAACCTAATCTCAACTAACGTCATAAGACACATATCTGGATGGTTTTTCTTGGTTCATTTGACACTTTAGCTATTTATAGTAGTACCTCATTTTGGTATAGTGGTTAAGTTACTCGGTTTCGGATCCAAAGGTCCAGGGTTCTGTCCTACCGGATAAGCGTGCCACCTCATTGGTGACCCTGGCTAAACTCAGAAAAAGGCAACCTTCTAAACTGCCGTGGCGCCATCTATCCGCAAAAAGAGCAACCAAAAACTTATCAGACTTACTTGACGCAGCTAACTCGCCAGACTAACTTGGCTCAGCAAAAACAAAATCGCCAGACTCACTTGGCATATAAAAAAACTCGTCAGACTCTCTTGACGCAGCAAAGTCATCGGACTCACTTGACGCAACTCCTTCAATTGCAACAACTGCTCACGCTACACGCTCGTCAAAACAACTGTATCGTTGGTTCGTCTATCCACCGACTTACTGAAGGAGGAGTGTGTAGCGGTATTATCTGTATAAGCCGGTAACAACCTCCGTACTAAAGTCATCATTTTGATATAGTGGTTAAGTTACTCGGTTTCGGATCCAAAGGTCCCGGGGGGGTTCTGTCCTACTGGATAAGCGCGCCACCTCACATGCTAGATGCTTTTACAGGCAGTCGAGGCCAGCGGCGATTCGAAAATCGGCCACAACTCTATCTCGTGGCCATTTTGGAATTTGAAGGAGTTTGCTAAACCACACGCAATCTCAATGTAGAAATAAGAAATTCTAAATGTTATTATTTTCTTATAAACTTTCATTAATTTTCTGGAATTTGTGTTAGTTTTGGGTGAATAATCATACACTCATGGAAAAATTTTGGTATTTAAACTTGTATGCGTGTTTTGCTTTTATTTGTGCTTCTTTATTTTTATTATTTCTCGTTATATAATACCATTTTTAGTGTTCCAAATAATAATCTTTGCTACAATCAGCTTAAAACTCTAAGAAAGAAGATCTATACAGATGAGTTATATTTACATGAAAAGATTTCAAGAATATGCACTTACATGAATTCATCAATGGGTGTTCATGTTTATTGTCTCTTAAATATGAGTTTCATGACAAAGGTTTCATTTTTAGAAAATAGTGGCACAACAAATTAAATTTGTTTTAATTTTTTTTGGATGGAAAAGAATGTATTTATACACAAAAGGAATATTTTTTTAAAAAATTTTAAGTTTATAACAGTTTATTATAGACGATATTTTTTTAAATATTTTTCTTATTATATTAATTATTTATCTTTAAATTTCGTATACTTTCTTTTTAATTTGTTCTTTGTTTATGCTTTATTTTACAATGAGGTTTACTGACAAAATGGATCCGTGCAGAATTTGTGAAAAGTTTAAATTTGCTTATTGCGTGATTAATTTTTTTTAAAACTATTCACCATACATAATATTCCAAAATATTATTTTCATAAATTTATTCCACAAAAATATAAAATTTTATGCTTTAGAATTTTTAATTCTTTAATTTCATACAATTAATTAGGACAAATAATAGTTAATAAAGATTTGAAAGTATTCGTTGATAATGCTGCTTCTTATCTAGGCTTCCGAATTTTTAAATTTTTAGGTTTTTGAATAATTTTGTACGAAATTCGTATACATTGCACTGCATATTATCTTGTTTAATTTTCTAGAGTATTAAACTTGTGATAAATATTGCTAAAACCATTGAGAAAAAAAAATGTTTTAGCGTTTTTAAGGGTTATATTTTATTATGGCTTTAATCTTCCTTAACTCCTAAAATATTTTTAAAAGTAACAAAAATTAATTTTTAGGAATAAATTAAAGTTCTGAAAACTACTACGCGTTTTTGTTGGAAGCAATTTTTTTTATAGAGTTATTCAAAACTATGCCCAGAATCTGAAAGAAAAAGAATATTATACAAAATTTGTGACTTTACCTCCCAAAATTCTGATCCGATAACTATGAAAATTTCAATTTACTGTGAGAAGATCAAAGCATAAGAGCTAATTATAAAAAATAAAAAAATAAAATAAACTTACTGCTGATCTGACAGGACGCAGGCCACGCTGAAACTCTTAACAATTCTCAAATGCCTCCACGACATTTTAGATCAATAAATCTTTAGAGTCCTTTTCTAAAGAAGCAATTAGAGTCAGTGGGAATATGCTCTATAACACTGTCTGAGTATCAACAGTTTTTTGTTGTTATTATGTTCATTTTAGTTCAATCAGTTTTATATATCTACCTTCATCAGTATATTGTAGCTGTGGAGGCCTAGAGTTTTTGATCACTAGGATTCAAAATTATACAGTCCATCGCCGATATAGTCCTCGTTTTGCTTGTAGTATGACGTTAAAATAACTCTCTAATTCGCTACTGGATTCGGTTTGTCCTGTCCAGCATATGTTCTTTTCTTTTTGGCTGTTCATTTGTATCCTATCTTGACGACTCGAAAGTGAAAAAGCTTCTTTCACAAATTGAACTAGAATTGCATTTATAAATATCCCTCAATAGAGAGAGAAGACACAGCTAGGATAAGCAGTCCTTGAGAACAGTAATGTCTTCGACGTATGAAAACATTAAAGCAGCACTTGAAAAATTTATCCACTTTCCCATATATTTATTCGTAATCACAAGTAACAACATTTAACTTGATTCTTCAACAGGGATATAGCGGCAGTTGTTTGTTATATCATATTATGTTAGGATTACATTAATTCTCGTATCGATGACTGTTGGTGAGTGAGTGAATATTAACGTCAAACTGTTCAGCTACACGAGGACTTTTGGGGACGGTCCGTGTAATTTTGAACCATGCTCAAGTGACGCGGATGACACCTGAGCTGGCAACCCCCTCTTCTAACTACCACACCGCACCAACGGTAAGACGTTTGAGCTCTCGACAGATTTAACGTGCATCGCTCCTCTACACGGCGGATCTAGGATCGAACTCATGACACGCTAGCCATGAGTGAGTGAGTGAGTGATTTTGGGGTTTATTGGCGCAAAAGCCGATTTCGGCTGTACTGCGTCAAACATTTGTTTTAATATCTGTGGTCTACACGGGAAGAGAAAGAAAGAATGAATTGAATGACAAGAAAGAGGGTCGAAAATAGAGAAGGATCACTAGGGTACCCCGGGTTCGTGAAGCTTGTGTTTACCAAAGACAGTAAACTCTGTGGGAAAAGGAAAAGATCACTAGGGCACCTCGGGATTGTGACACCCGTACTCACCTAAAGAAGTCGAGCCCCCTGAGGGGCACGCTAGCCTTGATCCGATGTCTTGACCACGTGGCCACAGCGGTCACGGAGTTACTTCAGAATACAATCTATTGTGGTGTTTATATAGCTTTGAAACCCAATTTTCTCTTTAGGAGTTTCAAGAGAGAAGGCAGTAAACCACTTGTAATTAATTTCCTTGATTTCTGAAAGGACTCGATGTATCGGCCACCATGCATTCTCTCTGAAGATTTTTAGCACGTTTTTCACGTAGTGGAACAAAAACGCTATTAGAACGCAAATTTCGTCTTCGTTCCATATTTTGTCGTACCTTTTTCTCAGCCAATAAGCAACCAATTGACCTCGGGTTTTCGGCATTTGGTAGCATTTGTGCCCAAGATGAGCCAAATCATATTTAAATTTTCCCATAGTTTTCCCGAATTTTCCCACAAATTTTCTTGAATTTCGCTAGTTTATAACAAAATTTTCTCAAATTTTACCTAGTAAATTTATTGTTTGCAAAAAGTTTTTTAAAAAAAATCTACCTGCATTTTGGAGGAAATCTTCACAAAAAAAGTTCAGAAAACAAGTATAAAAGGCTCTGATTTTACTTTTTTGAATTAATAGTAAAAAGTTCATTAGTTGCATTATTGTAAAATACGACATGTGAAAAACACGCTAAAATTACTTGGCCATGCTAATGATTGATATCTTGTTTTTCTATTGCAGCACAGCATCGTAGCTTCGACTACTGTGAAAGATATTCATTTTTCTTAGTTACTTTTTAAATTCTTTAATCTCTCTTTCACAGCTTTGAAGCTTAGCATATTTTTTGAAGTATCAATTTCTAATGTAACAATTTTAATCCTGAAAGTTAGGGATGGAAAACCTTTTTCGAAAGAGTGCCACTTTTGATAAAAAAAAAAATAACTATGCGTCTCTTTTCCAACTTTTCTAACAAACAAATATGGGAAAGTGAAAAAATGTTACTTATAAGCTTATTATGGAATTTTCACTCAAATAGCGCATGTTTTAATGCAAGTCTGTATAGCTGAAATTAAAAATAATGTAATAAATAAAATGAAAGTACAAACTTAGGTTTTATTGTTAATAAACCTTTTACATGTTCAAACAATTAGGCTAGGTTTAAAACAAAAAAAAGTAACTGGAATCATTAAATTTAAAAAAAATATTAAACGCTTTGTATTTACTTAATGTGGCATTTGAATTTCTACTTTTTTTACCAAGTGATCCATATTAGAATTAGCTCTTACAGATACTAACAAAATTAGGTTAACATAAGTGCCCATGAGCTAGTTTTGAATGATATTCATTTTATTATGTTTCATGGTAGAAAATATTCATTCATAAACATATTTTGATCCAAATTTTGAGGGTTTTAGTTTGAGACAACACCACTTTTTAATAAAATTGTAAGAAGTGGTTATATTTATCATCTTTTCAAATTTTTTTATGTTTTCAGTAAGTCTTCGTGTGCCCCTGTTGTAACTCCACCGTGTCACATTGTGGCACGAGTGCCTCGGGTTTGCCACCCCTGCTCTAAGTATTCTTCGAGATAGGTCTGTATGCTTCAAATTCGATGGCCATGGAGCAGAGCTGCTTTCAAATCTTTAGTTTCTGTAAGTATGGTGACCTGCGGTTCTTTTTATCTTAAATGACATCAATGAAATTATCGGCGGCTAAAATGTCCTAAATTTCTGTAAGACATAATGAAGAAGTTTGCATTGATCTTTTTCTTTCTGGGGATAGCTTTTGTAAGCATTCTCCAGGTTTTTGTCTTCTTGTCTTCTCTTCATAGTGGTAGAAATCCACTAAAACTCCATCACTGAAGTAGCATGCGAGGATTTAATTGATGAATCCAAAATTGCATATCTTTTTTGGATCTACTATTAGCATTTTGCACTTCAGCCGCCTTATCACGAATTATTGTTACAAACTAGGATTTTTAGAACTTTAACTTTTGAGACGAAATCTAATTTTGCCTTGAGTGCAGCCTAAAAATTCTGTTCTTTGTAGGTCTAGAACTAGGTCATGAGACTAGATGTCGATTTTCTGTCCTTGAAGTAACATAAAACTATAGCTGGGTTTCCAGAAATTCCATATAAAGTCCTCTAATCGCCATCTATTTTCTTTTATATTTCTTTCAATTTCTAGAACTTTTGTTTGAAGAATATTCCTCATTTCTTTTTCGGTTTTACTCTTCAAATTTTCTTGACCTAATTTCATTTCTCTACTTAATTCGTTATGCACGGCTTTTGTTTCCTCTTGCCCGGTTACCTTTTTCTGACCCTATTATCCTACTCGGTCCACTTAACTTAATTTCATTATATAAATCAATGTCTTTTATAATGTCCTCCAAAGCTTTAAGTTACTTTTGCATATATCATCACCTTATGAAGATGATTCACTGGCATTAACTTTGTAATCCCTCTTCTAACCGAACGAGACGTAGTGAATTCTCTTTAAAATATAGGATAAATACACGTAATTAACTGACTGTTTCTTTGTAAGTAAATATTAATTTATTCTGGAACTATCCAAAAATTACAATATATTTAATTAACAATAAGCAATTTATACAAATAATATATGCGCTATTCCAAATTCAAAGTTCACCCACTATTACAAATCCGTATTCATAATATCAATATCATAAGTCAATGTGAAGATGCACAATCACTACAAATTTTGAATACACATCACTATACATTTAGAATATATAGCATCTTCCTTATGTCGTTTACAGCAGTGGTTCTCAAAATGTGGGGCGTGCCTCCCCTGGGGGAGCTTGATAATCCTTCAGGGAAGGGGGGGGGAGCACGAGTACTTCGAAAAGTCTGAAATAAAAGATTTACAAAATTATTAGCTTGCTGAAAGGAATTAAAACAAAATACATTCTGACGTAATAAAGAATAAAAGGCACATTTATACTCATATAATATACTTATAAATGCATCAGAACTGCACATTGAATTTCATAGTTAATTTATCAATACTAAATTAGGAACAAATTTAATAAGTATTAGATTAGTGAAAATGGTAATAGTCTACGAAATACGTTTTTTTTCAATGTAGAAAGTTCTTCATCCACCCCTGTATATAATTTAAAGAGTAATTTATTACTAATTTACCTTTTGATTTTGACTCTTGACATGGAATCTGTGAGGATTTCTTCTTCGGCAGTTGAGAGCCCTTCTGTATCAAGGTATCTGAGTATATGGTATTCTTGGTATCTATTTTAATTAAAAATTATTCTCCAATCTGTTCCAGTTTAAAAATTAGACAAGGAAATTAACATGACACTTTTTAAACCTGTTCCTTAAAAATAACTCAATAAAAATATATATTATGTAAAAGTACATGTGTGTACAAAATTTAATATTTATCTTGATAATTTATACGATTTATAATTAAAGTCGTTTTGCAGATTTATCGCCAAACTACATTATTATTGCATGCAGTACATTGTCATTGTATAAGAGGTGGGGAGGGGGGGGGAACACGATAAAAACTATGATTGAAAATTGGGTCGCACATATTGAAAGTTTGAGAAGCACTGGGTTAGAGAAATCTTATTCAGCGAATTTTGGAATATTCTTATAAATCAGCCATTCTATATTTTTTGAGGAACTTTATATCATCAATATATCGGCATTGTGCTGATTAAGCATTTTACTAATTATCAACAAATTATTTAAATTGAGATTGAAATTAAAAGGAAAAGTTAAAGTAAGGTTTATAAGGAATTATCTCATGACTGCTATAAATTAACAGAAATAAATTTTTGTTACAATTATAAATAAGCAGGTGAAATATTTTAATTAAATGGAAAAAATAACTTCTAATTATTTTCTCTTTTATTAGTTCAAAACATTGTTTCAAAGCCCAAACACGACTTGATTTTTTTAAAATTAAACGTAACTTTAAATGTTTCTCCCAAAAAATATGTATGGAAAATATCATGGGTCATGGTCATAGAAATATGTATTAGGTCAAATCCCACGGATTTGAGTCAAACCTAAAAATGAAAATTTATCGTGAAATTTTGAAACAAGAAAACGTGAACTTTTCAGACATGAAAAAAGAATTCCTTCGATTTTAAGCCGTCCGAAATGTACTGAAAGGATTTCAAATTGAGAAATGTGAGAAAAAATAGTGGGAAAATAAAAATAGCTGTCTGATAAAAAATTTTAACAAAACTTATTTTCTTAAGAAATAAAACTAATAAATATTTCATTTCCTTGAAATGCTAAATGTAAAATACAGCACAAAAAATTATATTTTATACATAGACTAGCTGACCCGTCAAACGTTGTTTTGCCAAATAAATTATTTCTAGTGAATATTTTGATAGTCAAATAAAAAATAACGAACTCATTGTAAGTGTGAGGGAATGTGGTATATGACTGAAAGAGGAATGATGCGCTGTGAGAGATGACGGCTTATAAAAGTAACAAAGCACCAAACATTCCTTTTTTGAATTTTTTGTACTTTTATTATTTTAACTAATAAATTTCAAATTACATCTCTATCACAAATTGTGACAGTTAAAAAATAACATTATCAGTCTCTTAGTGCAATGGAGTGTACGATATTTATAGTGAGTCTATCTTTAGCCAACACGAACAAACTAGATGGTTTACCCACGCGAGAACATGCCACGTCCGTGTGAAAAACACGGTGTGCCCAAATCTAAGCCACAAACAGACATAGTTTGGTCTAGAGACTTACTGATTGTCATTGCGAATGCCAATCTAATTGGAAATTGAATCCGTTTGAATTCGCGTAGCTGTACGGCCGCCAACCATCATTCCAGCAACGTCGTCAACAACATGTGCATTGAATCTACGAATGTGCTCTCCAGCTGGTGTTTTATCAAGAATGATGACAATAGCATGATTGTCACTTTGTAATTTGTGCATGTGTGATTTGAATAATTTCAACAATTCATTGTGCTCATTCAATAAAGCGTCCAGTTCACAGACAATGCGTCTGGCAAAAAGTGAATTGAGGTTATTATAGCTACAACGTGCATCCACGCGATTGGCGAGGGCGCTTTCGGAGTCCTCACCACCCATAAAGTAAATTTGTAAAAATTTATGTGGTTCGCTGGCATTGGCAGCAATGAGCCCACTTTGTGATAAACTTGGCCTTTGATTTTGAATGTTGAATTAAATTGTTGACCATTTGCAGCATTATTTTTAACTATTTCTGTTGCTCCGAACGATGTCATTTGGAAACATGAATTGAATGTTCGAATTGACTTCAGGAACAGGTTAAAATCGTGATCCGTACCGATAAGTAAACCGTTCAATGGTTCAGGTGGTGTTTCAATTTCAGGTAATTGCACTTTTCCTGACGCGCAACACATCCCGGCTGGCTCATTTTTAAATTTAAGCGCATTACAATGTGGACATTCCTTGTCTAGCACCAATTGTCACATTCGAATGAGCGCAATATTTAACATTGGGCTCATACTCGAATGGAAGACTGCGGAATAAATCGGATGTAAATGCTCGATGTACTTGTTGGCGTTGTTGGTCATCTGGTCTGAGTGTGTCAAATAGGAATCGACGCGCTTGTCTGTGTTGATTTTGTTCAACTCGTACCTCTTGTGACTGGGATTAAAGCAACTGCGCCATATTCACACGCATATCTTCATTATCCTGTTGGATTTGTTCGTCTGTTCTTTGAGCTCTTTTATTTCGCATGGCTGTAGATTTAGTAATTTGACGGCCTAAATCAGAGCCTTTGCGTCTTCCTGGCATTATTTACTGTACAAAACACACAAATAGATCAAATTGAAGTACTTAATGCTATAAAACTATATAATGATAATGTATCTATTCTTTTATTATTTTACCTCTACCTTTCACAATTATAAAATATCTCTTTACATTGAAAATGATTCCCGAAAATTTTGAGCGCACTGAGTATTACAGTTTTATTAATTGGCTTTTTTTTATAAATAAACTAATAAATAAATAATAAAAATAAGAACTCAAAATGTCTGAAAATATGCAGAAATGGTTTATACAGGAAACACAATAGTTGTTGTTGGCAAGAGCTCGTGACACGTGTTGAAAACTACTGATTTATATGAGATCACTTAATTAACTGAACGTGAGAACTATCTTGAGCAAAATGGGATTAAATAATTATAGCATTGCAAATTGATGATACATAAATAAATTTTGGGGGAATAATCCTTCAATGATCTGTGCTTTTTGAAATATCATAAAACTCCTTCACATGGAATAAAGCTCAACAGAAATATATTATTTACAACTTCCCTAAATGACAGTGATGTATTTATTTTCCTATAATTTTTCTCTGGGTCTGGGTTTTCTATTTACTCTGACAGAGTAGTATTTTTCCGGCGCGAAACCGATTTTCGACGCCAAGCGAAACAACAGACAAGGGTATTAAGGTATTTAATTAATATCTTCTCAACTAATTGGAATATCGGATTGAAAAATAGTTTACGTCCTATTCTCAGACCTACTGAGTATACACAAAAAAATTTCATAAGATTTGGTCTTGTCATTTCGGAGGAGTTTGGCTACAAACACTGTGACACGAGAATTTTATATATTAGATGATGCAAAAGAAATAATGCTCGAGCATCCAACGTCTATGAGATTAAAATGTAATAGTATTATAAAATAAATTTAGAAGTTATATAAAATGAAATAAATATGTATCTACTTAAAATTATAGGGTGGGTAAGGTTGGCTCAGCCTTTTATCCTTTCAGTGGGTTGACAAATGAGAACTAAACTTCTTGGGAACTAAATACTGGGAGTTTTCGTGGCAGACTAACCACCTGACCGGAACATGTGCTCATGCACCTCAGAGCCCATGGTCACGTATTCTGTGATAGACACAGTAGGCCTTGATCCTCATGGGCTGTTGCGCCACTGAGTTTAGTTTATGTATCTATTTATGAATTTTCCTTTTGTGGAAAGCCTGTCCAACAGTTTTATTTCATCACTAATGAAATCGGAATGCACAAGTATTTGTAATAATTTGAAAATTCCTTAATCAGACTTAATGTTTATATCTGTGTTTAAAATATACGCGAAATAAATATTTTTTTTAAATTTAAAATAAACTTATCATATACTACTAAAGGATACACAATTTCGGTTTTATGTGACAAATATTAATTATATATTAATTGTATTGTTTCATTGATTTTCCTTTTACAAATAATCTCTTTTTTACGACATGCGTAAAATAACCAGAAAATATTTTCAATTTTGACTATTACTTATTGACAGTACAGCGGTCCCTAATGTTTTTCTGGCCCTTTAATAAAATGTAAAAGTTAACAGAAATATAAACGATATTGCTGAAAGTAAACACAATATTAAGTATTTCTATTATGAGTTCTTGCTACTATAACTTCCTGTTCCGTAAATATTTTGCAAATTTTTGTGGATTGACCTTTTAATTTAATTTTAATACTCAATTATCGTTGCAATTATTTATATCAGTTTCACATTCATGTCTTAGTTTTAACGTAGATTTATTTTATTTTGTGTTAAACTTGATAAATTGTATGAGTGTGAAGATAAAAAATTCGATTCCTTTCTTGAAGATAGCCGCACTTATATACTTTTTTTTGTCGCAATCCTGTGGTCACTTGAGAATTTGGATGAACAGAATCAACATACATTTTAATAAAATTAACACCTTCATTTTACGAATCAATATACTATCAAACGTTTATCTTAAGCGAAGGTTTATAAATATTAACCTAGATAGCTGTAACTATTTATAGGATCACTTATCTGTGGCGGTTAACTCAACAGAACTGATGATCTTTCTCTACTTGGGTAACTTCTTTACTGAAACTCCGATTATTATAACTCTAATACTCGAACTTCAGAATGAGCTTGACGACGATCGACTCCCTCTCTCTCTTTAAATAGCAACTCACATTTGAATAACTCACGGTTTTTCCCTACGGGAAGTGATTTACAATTGCGCAACGTTTAAGAAGAATTTCCGAAGAGGATTTGACAGAAGCGCGAATAGAACCCATTACAATTTAACTACACGAAGGAAAATGATATTTCTTGAAATATACGAAAGTAGAAAATTTGAGGTTTCGAATATAGAAAAGTTTGCAAGAAGTATTCAGGTTGAGTTTTTGTGTTTGAGTATTCAGATCATTTTCCAAGAACCTTATTAACGTTATTTTTTTTTAAAAAAAGTAAATTTTTTAGACATAATTTTTTTAAAATTCTCTGTAGCATAGAATAATAAATAACTTATTTTATTTGTTATTGTTAATAAAACCTAAAAAAATAGCGAGAAATTCAAAAGAGAAATAAATGGCCCATAAAAGGGTCAAAACTTCAAAGAAATCTGTGAGTCTTAAACCACCATTATTTCTTTATAACGCGAGGTTCGGTTCTAAATTAAGTTAACAACTGTATGAACAAAATGGTGAGGAACTACACACATTCATAGCGCATTATATTCTTTAATGTTAAATAATAATTTATAATTTTATCCACATTTGATGTTTAATTCTGCTGTAAAAGCAAGTGATGACTTTGAAATGGATGCGTATTAATATGAACAAGGAATGTTATTGAAGTATGGCAAAACATTTCCTGCAAAAATCATCACTGCAAATGTATAAAAGAGCAATTTCTATTATCAACACCATCTAACTTTGTTTTGCGTCATTCGTTCCGTTTTGAACCCCTCTCTTCAAATTATTAGACAAACCCGTAACCAGCCTTTTTGAAATTATCATAAACAGCGTTTAATTCAACATGTTATGGGAATGGAATACATTTTACGTAAGATTTCATTCAAATGTAAATCCCTGGAAGCTATAATTTACATTGTTATCGGATCCATTTTGTTTCTGTCGTCATTAAAATTTGAATAAACATCGCACTTGGTTTGAGTTAATCGCTTCTCTGATTCCCTAAATGGTCCTTATTTAAACGCCACTTTAAAGATAGACTGTATTCTTTTCTGATAACAAGGTATGTGCCAAGAATTGCGAATATTTATTGTGAAGTTTTGTAAATTATTTTCCATGAGTATGCTTATTTTTCACTCTTATTCCAATAAAGATAAAAATAATTTCTTGATAAAATCAAGTCATAGCTAATTACGAGTATTTTCAAATTTTGATATAAACGGATTTAATTAATCGTATGAAAACTGAGTTATAAAAACCTTAAATTATTTAATAAATCGTAAAATAGAAAAAAATAATTCATTTCTTTAAAGAAATTTCTTTCGTGACCTTGTAAACTGAGGTGCATGAGTAGATATTCCGATCTGGTGGTCAGTCTGGCGCAAAAATCGCAGTGTTTAGTTCCCAAGCCAGCTTGGTGCTCCTCTACCGACCCACTAAAGGTATAAAAGACTGACTCGACCTTTTCCAGTCCGAGGTTTCAACCTCAGACTTGTGTGATAGAAACGCGACATGCCACTCTAGTCCTTTTTTCAGACTTTAATTTCGTATTGAGAACACTGAATTTCATTGTAGTTGGTCTATTTTTTAATTCGAGGGCATTTTCTAATGTTTTCTTTTTATATTTGTAAAATTTTTATTTATAATGAATTAAGAAATAATATCCATTTTATATTCCATAAGGTGTTACTCATTATTATAAGCAAATAGGGTCGAACCCCCTGAAAATTGGTTATACACCGCATTTTTTAAATGTGAAACTTAGCCTCCGAAGCTTTTCAATATTGCAGCATCTGTCTCTTTATTGTTTTCGAGAATTCGATCATTTACTTAAATCTCTTTAGTATTAAAATAATTTTTGTTTCCACAAAAGAGTGCATTACAAAAATTATGTATATATATGGTAATAGAGTAATTCCCAGTAATTTAATCATTAATAACTTTTAATTATCAGGTCTATCCCTTCAGGACCCACGTTTAATTTTTAACTAGCTAGCCGCCTAATGGTAAACTTTTGAATTAACTACACCAATCCACTCACCCAGATCATGGAATTTACCGCTTACTATAAATACCGAGATTCCTGTAAATCAGTCTCATCTGTCTTTGTCTTTCGTCATGTAATCGGCTGCAGCTTGGTTTTGTGTCTTTATGTCTGCTTCTTGTTATGTTGGAACGCAATATGTGTTAAATGTTCAATAAACTGTATTACCTAATCACAAGACTGCCTCATCCATTCGATAAATGTGCAACATCAATCATAAAAATTAGTAATCAAATTAAGAAACCCCTTCCACCGGTCACGTGATCTCATGTGTACATTATATATATATATATATACTGCTGGCCACCGTAAATGCAACACCAAAAAAGATAGGAGATAGCACAACAAAATTTATTTTGTAGATAACATGTTGACCAAGTATCAAATGATTAAATTTATGGACTTCTGTGAAGTGTGGTTCCTGCCAGAATCAGTAGCCAGAGTAGCCACCATTGTTGGAGATCACCGCTGCCACACGCCTCAGCTTTGATTCAAAGAGACTTTGGATGTGTTCTTGGGGTACAGCAAACCAAGACGCTTCCAAATGTTGCCAAAGTTGATCTGGTGTGGCAGCTGGAGATGTAATCTGGGTAAATCGTTGAGCAACCATGGATCAAATGTTTTCTATCGGTGAAAGATCCGGAGAGCGAGCCGGCCAGGGAAGCAATTCAATCTGGTGATTGACGGAGAACCTTTAGACAATGCGTGCCACGTGTGGTCGCGCATTATCCTGTTGAAATATGGCTTTGGCCAAGCCCTGAAGGTAAGGGAGGACAACTGGCTCCAACACCTCGGTGATGTAGCGCTGGCTGTTTAAAGTACTGGCAATACGTACTAGAGGAGTGCGAGAGTGATATCCAATACCGCCCCATACCATAATACTGGTGCAGGACCAGTGTGGCGGTTCATAACGCAGCTGTTCAGCATTCTCTCTCCACGGTGTCTCCAGACTCGAATTCGACCATCGTGGTGTTGCAGACAGATGCGTGACTCGTCAGTAAAGACAACTTCATTCCATTCTACCACCCACATCTTTCTTTCATCGCACCATTGGCGGCGGAGACGTCTGTGGTTCTGAGTCAAGAGTAGACCAAGCAATGGACGTCTTGCGGACAGACCAATCTGCTGTAAACGGTGTCGAATGGTACGCGCAAACACTGAATGATGCTTTACAGACTCAATGTGCTGTGCTATGGTTCTTGATGTGACTGAGCGATCCGTCACTGCCATGCGCACAATTTGCCCGTCCTCACGTGAAGTGGTGCACTGAGGTGGATGCGATCGACCACGTCGGTCCGTCGTAACCTCCTGCATCCAAAGGTCACATATCCGCATTACATTTATTTGGTTTCGTCCAACACGACTACCATTTTCCCTGAAAGATAATCCACAATCTCGGTAGGCCACTATTCTTCCTCTGTCGAACTCGGATACTTGATCAAAAGCTAGTCGTTGTTTTCTACGAGACATAACTGATCGTTTCTTGAAAAAAACACAAGAAAAACACAATTGCCGAACTTGAAATCGTCGAAATTTCCAAGTCTTAAATAGCGCCTTGAGGTGGTGCCACAGGCGTGCGTGATGTGTGTCTGCGCTGAAATTCTAATCATTTGCATATCTCACCTCCGCTAATGCATGGTGTAAATTTCATGTTATTTGCGTGCTTCCTTCAGGGTGTTGCATTTACGGTGGCCACAGTGTATAATAAAACTATATAAATATTTCATATTATTAACTTCTTTCGGTTTATATATTTTCAAGTACTTTTATTTAAAGATTTTGTATAATATGTTGAATACTTAAAAAATATTTACCCTTTTTCCAATACGCTTGTTAAATTTTCCAATAAAAGTCAAGGTAACGGACTGATGGCCGGCTTGTCGTGAGCTCTCTCCTGGTACCGCTGAAGACCAGCCGTGCAGAGGAGGCCGAAATATGTCGAGGCTCAAACGTCCTCCCTTTGATGTGGTGTGGAGATTAGGAGAGGGGTGTTTCACACACACACAGCTCAGGTTCCGTCCTTGTCACTTGAACATGATCAAATTAATCAAAATTACGAGGTCCGCAGCTAAAAGTCCTGGAGCAGCTGAATATGCAACGTTTATATTCACTCACCTGATAGATATCAAGGCAGTCGATAACGGATATGTTGCCTACGTCATTCAAACTGACAAAGTTTTACAAAATGTAACACAAATGCAACTTTATTACCATCAAAAACAATAAAGACATTATTAAATTCATAGAAGATTAAAAATTATTCATTTACAATCAGGACCAAGAAGTGATGTTTAATTCTTTAGGTATTTGATTATTATTCTATTCAAATATTTGAATATTTCATTTTAAATAATGATACAATAATTCAGACAATATTAACATAATTATTTAATTAGTATTGAATAGAACCATGAATGATAATAGCAGTGTTCATTATATAAACAAACTAGCCGTTACCCGCCCGCTTCGCTGGGTATTTCATGATGTTTTATAAATTTTTACTGCTTATATATATATGTATAAATTATTGATATCTGTCCTAGCATTAAGAATTCGATTGAATTGAAAAATATACTTATACCTGTAACTGTCACCTGTTGATAAAAAAAAACGGCAGAACTCATATAATTTGTATTTTCTAAAAATCTCTAAAATTGAAGTATAGAATGATGTTTGCTCTTTCGTAACCCAAAAACCAAGTGGATTCCCGCAAAACCAATTTTCGGTGGATCTCTACTCCGTAAATTGAACATGCAAGCCAAATTTCAAGTCTAAATCTAACAGAAAAAAAACAAAAGTTTTACTATCAATATCCCCGTAATCCCGTTGAGAGCCGTTTCCCCAAAATAACCGCTCTTAGCGGATTTCAATTCAGCAAAAGAAAAATGCAAACCAAATTTCATTATTATAGTTCTTGTAGCTCGAAAAAAGGAATTTTTTTTGTCAATACGTCCCATTAACCCCCTGCGCCCCCCAGAACTTGATTTGCTTAAAATACATTCTTAGTGGATCCCTATTCAACAAAAGAAACATGCTTAACAAATTTCAAGTATATGGGTCTAACATTTAAAAACAGGAATTTTTTTCTGTAACTCCACTTGACCCCTCGCAACCATCCTTGGGGGTCAATTTTCGTTTTACTCTTTGTTAGAGGAACTCTATTCCATGAAAGGAACATGGCTACCAATTTTCAAGCAGGATGATCAAATAGTTTAAAAATGGAAATATTTATCGTTTACGCCTCTTAATCTCCCGAAATCAAACTTGGTAGTCAAACCCGTTTTGTAGCGGATATTTACTCCATGAAAGAAGCATTCCTACCAATTTTCAAGCAGGTAGGTCAAGTAGTTTAAGAACAAAAATATTTATCTCTTACGCCACTTAATCCCCCGCAACGCCACTTAGAGGTCTGGTTTCACAAAACCTTCTTATAGCTGATCTCTACTTAATGAAAGAAATCTATTTATCAAATATAAAGAATTTGCGTCTAATAGTTTAAAAATGGAAATAATTATCTATAACGCCCCTTAAGTCTCGGAACGCCACTTGGGGCAATTTTCACGAAATACATCTTGTAGCTGATCTCTACCCTATGAGAGGAATCTGCTTACTAAGTTTCAAGACTGTACGTCTAATAACTTAAAAATAGGAATTTATAACGCCCTTAAACCCCCCGCCCCGCAACACCCCTTGGGGTCAATTTTCCGAAAACCCATTTTGTAGCGGATATTTACTCCAGGAAAGAAACTTACCTACCAATTTTCAAGCAGGTAGGTGAAGTAGTTTAAAAACGGATATATTTATCTATTACGCCCCTTAATCCCCCGCAACGCCACTTAGAAGTCTGTTTTCACAAAACCCGTTTTGTAACTAATCATTATTCTACGAAAGGAATCTATTTGTTAAATTTAAAGACAGTGCGTCAAATAGTTTAAAAATGGAAATAATTATCTATAACGCCCCCTAAGCCCCTGCAACGCCACTTGGGGGTCGATTTTCACCAAACTCATTTTGTAGCGGATCTCTACTCTCTGAAAGGAATCTGCTTACCCAATTTCAAGATTGTACATCAAGTAGTTTAAACATGGAAACAATTATTTATAACGCCCCTTAACCCCCGTAACGCCCCTTGTGTTTCGAATTTCGGAAAATCCGTTCTTAGCTGATGTCTACTCTATGAAAGGAACATGTCTACCAAATTCCAAATCTGTAGGTTGAATAGTTCCGGAGATATCGTGATTAGTCAGTCAGTCAGTCAGTGAGTCGCTTTTCTCCTTTATATATATAGATTAGACGAATTCTCCAATGCAAACTAGCAAACCTTTGTCTCGTTAATATTTATTTACACTTCTATGAACTCGATTATATTGATAATTTTGCATGCGTTAATACATTAATGACCAAATTATTTTCGGTAAACATGGAGATTTTAACTACATTTTAATTAGAATATTTGAATCAAACGTAAAGATACATAAAGAAAACTGATCTTTTACATATTAAATCAAAAAATGAACACCAAAAGGTTATTAGTAATATGTATAATAAAAGAGATGAACTTCGATTTCATATTACCAAAGTTTGAGCAAATTATATTTCCACCGGCATCTTCGCTGACAAGAAGCTACCGAACATAGTCAAAAGCGTGAAAGTTCGCAACAATTCGCTTGCTCATAGAGTCCCTTTGTAATCTTTTGGAAAACTCTGTTGACCTCGGCAGAAGTGTTTACTTGAACCACCGACCTACAAGTCATCAGCTAGTCCATGCATACCGTAAACGACTGGGACGAAAAGGCATTCCTATTTGGGTCAGTCGTTAAGCTTATGTATTTCTTTCCTTTGTTGTTTGTGACCTGAAGAAGAGCACACTGCATATCCCTTTCCTATAGAAAAAGGGGGTTTTTTTTGTGCTGTTGATGGAATTTCTGGGCTATATTTAGAGAAGGTTATTTTTCCAGCCATATTGTAACTCACATGCATTCCCAGTAGGTTTTAGTGTCATTAGAACGTTTTTGATTTGACGTTGTGGGCAGGCTCTTGTTGAGATAATGGGTGTGGTTCAAGCGTGTACCGTTGCCATTTGAATCACTAGCTGGGATTTATTGGGAATATCAGATTCTCCACAGAAAAAAGGCATTATCAACAAGTTGCGTTAGATTGTGCTGCTATCTAGTGTTCAGTTCCTGGGTCACTACTTCGGTCGAAGCTGTTGATCTTAATCGGCATGTTTGTTTTAACCACAAACCTACCGGTTCACATCTACTCGTTATGCCTTACTTCTTGCCTTTTACTCTGCTCATGCCTTAGACGACTGTAACGAAAAGAAATCCTTATTCCGGCCAGTCGTTAAGAGCTTCTATTTCTGTTTTGTGTTGTTTGCGACTTGTGATATAAGGGGTCGCTGTAATCAGCATTACACTGGTAGATAGACGCTCCAGAGAGAAAAGTCTTCTGTTAGAGTACCTTATCTAATGTCATACATAAAAAACCACATAGGATAGAGAATACATTAGAATATCATAAGAGATCCCATCTACTCTAAGTTGTAAGGACTCAAAACAGCAGGCGATTCATAAAAAAAGAAGAAAAAATTCAGACTACATTAGATTCCAATTTTAGCACTATCCTCCCAGCGAATGACGATTTTATAGTTTGACAGTCCACGTTTGGGGTGGTTGATCATGTATTCCAGTACGAACTCCATCAGAGGCTCGTGTGCGCCTTTTACAACGCAGTTTTAACTTATCATCAATATTTTACGGCAGTCAATTGACGATACACACATTTAAACGAACTTATCCAGTGCGTTGGTGCATTTGAAAATTTAAAAGTGTTTCTCTCCCTTCCCCACGAAATCACTTTGTAAATGTAATCATTTGTACAAACATTTGTGTTTTCTTTTTATTGCAAATTTTATTGGTTAATGCCACCTGAACGATGGTTTCATCAGATGGCCCATGAAATTTATCGCTGCAAGGGGATATCTTTTTATCGTTAGCCGCAACTCTTAGCACCATGCTGTTGACAGTACGATTTACCATCAGTTTTAGGGGAAAAAACCTGGAAGGTGGTCAGGAGGCCTTCCACCAACTACACAATTGTACTTGCGGCTCGACGCATACTTAGAGTGTCTTCATGCCGCACAGGCACTATGCATTTACAAGCACCCTTGCCTTCTAAGGGATTTAACCCCAGCAGTCAGCGTCATTAACCACTATGCCATCTGGGGAGGCTAAAAATTTCATTGAATTTCCGTGATTTCTTAACAGAACCTCGATTTTCATAAACTGCAGTTTAGGAGCTATAAATTGAAAACGTATATTAAATTGAAGTAAATGGAAGACGCAGTATTTTGATTTACAGTTTAGTTTACAAAACTTAAGCTTTAGTACTATCATACAGTGTAAGTATTTCTAGAAATAGCAATAAACAGTAATAATAGAAGCATTGAAAGTGTATCAGAGTTCTCAAAATATCAAAGGATGTCCTGCCGAATAATGAATGTGGCCTCGCCTTTAATCTGCAAAGGTCTTAATATTCTCATTTGACGTGTCGAGGATCTCAGGAAAGTAATGCAACAATTCAGTGATATCATTCCATCATTTCACACTGATTTAAATTTTGGACTTCTTCCATGACTTGTGTAGTTTTAAAATTGTGTCAGTTTGAACCAAAACAATCAGCGTAAAAATATAAAGAAACGGTGTCGTGGTACCTTTACCTCGTGTTTGTTGAGGTGGAAATCACGTTCGTTAATCAGATAAACGGAGGGGTCTGAACACAGTAGTGATTGAAATGTCTTATAGGTCAGCATAAAATGATGATATTATTTTACTTTTATTGACCGACCTTTAAACCTGATTGTGCGATATATAGAAAAGACAATAAACTAGAAACAAATACTTGGTACTTATCTTTCATGAAATGCAACCTTAGATCCTTTCCCACGAGAAATCTTCTAATAACTTCTAATAGCGGAACGGCTATAATTCTTGATGATAATTCAGTAATAAGATATTTAAATTCCGCCAGTCCTAGTGTGGCAATATCGTCCATTTAATTTTATTTTCTATCTCGTTGAATATTTAGATTCTATTTAGCAGTGACTTTCGTTTGCAGAGAGGAGTTGTTCTATCTCAAAGAGCTAATTTTACTTGAAGGAAAACATCCGAGTTAAATATGGTAGAATTTGCGGATAGCCCATTGTTACTGTCTAATTACTTAATGAAATGAATTTCTTGCCTTATTACTTATCTCAAATTAAATGTTTCAATACAATTCTTCCTTCGTTGATACAAATTTTTTTCATCATAAAACTTTATCTTTTTATTGTTTTCATTCGCTTAAACCTTAAGAAATCACTCAAGGGGACATTTTTTTGCTTAAAAAGCAGATATGCTCCACCTATGATAAAACTTCCAATTTCTTCATCTTGAAAAAAATTGACTTTTTGAATAACAAACCACATCTTCAATGTTACATTATTTCTTTTTTTTATCGTAATAAAATATCATAATCATAACTCATTATCTTTCTTTCTAGTTCAGTTCTACCAAAATATTTATCTTACGATAAAAAATTTGATAGAATATTTTCAAAAATAACACAAAATATCTTTTTTTTTCTTTTATAAATATTTATGTAATACATGTGTACCGCTGAAGTGCAGGTATTCCTTAATCGGCCGATTAGCTAGGCAATTTGTACGTTAAATGGGGGATCAGTTAAAATGCGGATTTTTTTTCTTAGATTACCTAGATAATCTGCACATTACCTACTAAACACTCTTTGGAGTGAAAATAAGATTTTTGGTGGAACAACAGCAACGTTCATTTATGCTTAAATTAAATGTTGATTACATGTTTTCTGATATTTTAAGAAACAAGTTACTATACAATTGAACAATCAACACATCAGAAGATAGGATCAATCATTAATCAATTGAAACAATGTAATACAAAGAATCAAACGCTTTAACAAATTATTACAATTAAAGAAATAAATTTACGAAACATATGATAAAATTATGCTTACTTTTTATGTATTCTAAAGATTGGAATGGATTAATGAGACTAAATGTTATTTTGCTCTTCGCGTATTAGAATTTAGTGATCCACACATGGCGTAGGTTCTTAGCCAACTAAGCAATTTAGTATATTAAAATTTCTTTTATCATGTTTGCGATTGATATATCGGTCTTTGCTGCTACACTTTGTAATATTTGAACTTTTAACATTTAATTTGTTTCCAGTAGGTACTGGCCATCGTAATTAAATTTATTATAAATTAATTCGAGGAGTCTTTTATCAAATAAACTCATTGTTGCTTCCACTCTGTTTTTAAATGCTTAAGATAAATTATTCTGGGATGAACCAAAAAATTCAATCAAAATCCCTAATAGAAAGGACATGAGAGAAAAATTTTTTGAACTTAAACGTTACGGAAACCACTAATGTTAAGGGATTACCTAGTTAAAAGGTGAAACATTAATTCCACACTTTAACGGAGTGAATCAGTTAATCTGCTGATTAGCTAGGTAATCTACAAATTATAACTTATTTCTGTTCTTAAGCAGTGACACATACAATATTTCGATAGTATTTAATTCATGAGCAGTTCGAATAGTATATATATTTTTTAACACTTTAAATCTCGTGCACCACGCCATGTATAACATGGGGGCATAGAACGCAGAGAGAAAGGATTTCAACACAAACATCCATACATTCTCCGGGATTCGAACCCAGTCCCTTCGGTACTGTAGCCAGCTTCACTGACCACTATACCAGATGGGCGACTAATAGTACAGTTAAACTAATCTTTTCTGATTAAAATATATTAGTAAATAATTGAATGTATACATATATATTTGCTTCTTGAATACACATTTCACTCCTTTCAAATCATTTTGATAAATTTCAATAGATTTTTTTGGTTAAAATCTATTATTAACCCTTATTAAATTCATTTTATATTGGATAAATGTGTGGATTACTTCTTATATATTCTTAGGTATATTTATAATAAAGTTTATTACACGTTGTTTATAATTGAATAAAAAAGTTACATGCCCTTAGAGCTTTGAAGATGATATCCGTTGCAACCTCGCCAATTTTCGTCTGCGTGTCGGCAGATTAATATTTGATCTCAACCGTGCGTATTGATTATCGCCCCTGTGAACCGCAGCGATGTCACGTTCTCAAATCCTGCCAAGGGCTATTCCATTCCTGCTGGACAATTCAAGGGAGTTAAATCTGTGGTCGAGAGTTTAAATAGGGATGATGCCAACTTACGCTGTTTGGGCACGCATGTTCATAATTCATATCCCTCTTGAAGCCTTCTCTCATTCCTTCTCAATATAATATTGAGATATGCATACTGTGACTTTGCCGAATATTTAAATTTAGAAACTTTTAGAAGAGAATTAGTAGAATATTTTAAATAACCTTCTTCTTGATTTACGTCCAGCCTCACTTGCAACCTCAAAAAAGAATTAATAAATGAAGTAAATAAGGAAATGGAAATACACTATTAGATCAAAAACACATACAATAGAATATGTGTTATGTAGTTTGTATATGATGTACAAAGAACTATATGTCACAGAATGGATTTTGGTGTTTTTAGTACAATTTGTATAAACAACTTGGATAAAAAATACTGTTGAAAATTCTAACTTCTGGAAAAATAGATATACTTATTATGCACAACATTACTGAGGTGTAAATCATGAATTTCTATATGTTACCGTTAAATAGATGAATAAGTTAATCTTCTGATTAGCTAGGTAATCTGAAAATTAACGGCGGCTTTCGAGCTTTAACGGTAACATATAGAAGTATCGAGGTTCATGAACTCAATCATCCTTTGTTTTACGGAGGCCTGCGATCATTATACCTAATGGGCTGGTGTGAAATGCTTTATCTTACGTCAGCAGGTTGCCTCTAGTCTACCTTCGTACAACGTTACCAGCTTGAGATCATATGTCGACCGTGTTACATTAGACAGTACCAGGATATATGTAGAACACATATCGCTGGAATACCTCAGTGCTTCTGGTAATATTCCTTGGCCAAAAAGAACACCGGAATATTCATATATGCAAGCTATGGTAGGTCACAAGATATAGGCAACCTAAAATTTTCACAGTTGGGAAGTAACAATTCATAATACCTGAAAAATGTATCTCAAATTGGGATAATGAACCTTAAACATTCTTTACATCGACATTATAGAATGCACCCAATGTCTTGCACTAATTATAAAAAATCTCATTACAAAGTAACAGCTAAACAAGGCATTGCAAATTTTGCATCACTAGACAAGTCAGGTTTAGTAGGTGTGCGTGCGTGCTTGCGTGCGCAATAGGTAACGGGAGTGCTTCTTCAAGAGTATAACTTAGGAAAACATTTATAAGGAAGACATCACATTCAACTGAAATGATGCCGGTTCAAGAGAAAGTTTAATATGGGCTTTAGTTTTACGATACGAATTCGCCCATTAATATTCAGCTTAAATTTCGTCTGAGTAATGGACACCCTGATAAATTGTTGACCTGATACAAAATCGAAAAACGTGGTATGCAATATTTAAAGAAACTGTGACGGATCTATACGCGGTTCTACTAATCCCTTCATAACTCTTTTAGGAAAATATTTATTTCAACTAACTTTCACCGACTGAGGAAACGTGATTATGTAAATGAAGTATATTATATAAATTCTGGTTTCCCGAGTTTGTGAGTTGACACGTTAGAGTTGTCAAGTAGGAGTTAACATAGAGTCTGCACGTTAGCTGTTAGTTGAAGGTTGAAAGAGAGTGGAATTAGTTAGAGGTCTAGGAATTGTCCAGGAAAAAGATTACAGAGCGTGGATCCAACGGCATTGATCAAGCCGAGAGAGATCACCTGCAAGTTTCCAGTGTAGGATCCGATGCATAAAAAGTACAGGTATTGTGAGCTTGATTAAATAGCTTATTAGTGTGTGACGTAGTTACATTTCAGCGTATTTAAACTGTCTTAGATTCATTTGAAGGTCTGTAGTAGTATCCCCGTGTTATAGAATCTCACCTCCACACTCTACTTTTTAATCTGCTATCTTAATTAGATTGTTATTGTGTCTGATTGATATTTGGAAATAATAAATTGATTAGATTGAAATCATGTCTATGGGGGAACATTCAGTTTCTCCCACACTCCTAACTGGGTTTACCGGTAGACAAGAGATTTCAGAGTCGAGCACGAACCAACCGCTATCACAAAACTCTCAACGTAATAGAGTTACGCTGAGGTAGGTTAATGAAAAAAGTGGAAACTGGAATAGTGCCTAGATAATCCGCGGGCTACTAAGGGGGCAAATGTTGCAATTTACTAAGGTAAATGGTCGTACAAACAATTCATAGCAGTACTAGCAATATATCAAAACTAACATATGTCTAATTATAAAGACTTTTGGTTCACCTTGTATATTTATAAAAAGCCGATCAAGAAGTATCACTAGTTTCTAATTTTAATATTCAATGTGCAGATGCAAGCCGTTCATGGATCCGACGGCTTTGAAGTTTTACTCATTCTACAAATCTTGGGCATATTTAATTTTTTTTTTTTTAAAAAAAGGAAATGTTTCATGGTGCTTTGAATTTTTTTTAAATGAAATTTCTGAAACGCAATTTATACAATGATTAAACTGAGTAACTTTCTGTGGTTTAAGCAAATGTATTTAATGGCGTGAAGTTTTTTTATTTTGTAAAGAAATGTATACGAATTATTAACTTATTATATGCATAAAATCCAAAATACTAATTGTTTAGATAGGTAAAAAAAAGTTTCTCTGACGCTACTTAAAATAATTGTTTCTTCTATATTTGTTATTAACGGGGGTTTTCGTCTTAGAATGATATATGTTTGGTCTTATTTCTGACTCAATATTTCTTCTCATTTCAAGATTATTTAAAATTTGAAAAACAGGTTTTACTTCTTTATTTCATTGTAGTGATTAGGAAATAAATCTGCTTTTCGCAATGTGACATTAGTGAAAAGTAGAACTGGAAAAAAGTGAATTTGTAACTAAAAATAAAATAAACGAATACAAATTTAATTACATATACCATATTTTCAATACTAAATTTATTTTCTATCACTATATTATCTTTATTTATATCACTTTTATCTTTACACATATTAAGACTTGTGCAAAAATGTCAATCTTGACGAAAATTACGATTTTTTTTTTATTTCAAGTTTTAAATGGTTGAATATTTTACTTTCTAAAAATGCCTTACTTTTGTTTGTACTCCAATTATTTATGATGTTATAGCAGTTTTTATGCTAAGTGTGAGCAGCAAAAATGAACCTATTTAATGAATTTATTTTTAAAAACATCACTTAATGTAAAATAATGATGGGACATAGTGATACTTTTTAAAGAATATTTTATTAGTTTTTAGTTATATTTGGCAATAAATTCGCATATTTGTTGTCATTTTTCAATTTTATTACTCTTGCGTCTCGATTGTTCGTTTACATTTAACTTCTCATTTTGATATATTTGATAGAAAACTGTCCTTTTAAAGACAAAATATTAGTTAATTATGCCTAAAGGAAGATCTGGGAGATTTAAGAGGCACCGATTTAATGGAAATCAGTTCATCATTGGTGTTACTAGTGATGAGAATGTTAAAGCAGCTAATCCCAATTATACTGAGTCAGTTAGCGTCAAAAAGTTGAAATGTATCCGTAAATATTTGGAAATTTACTTAAAAAGAATTGTTAAAGCATTTTGTGGAGTGTATTCTACCTAAAGATACAATTATTCGATTTGAAACACTTCATTCAGATGCATTATTAGAGTTAATTCTTTTTAATTTGGGATACACTGGTTCATTATCATGAATTAAAAATGCAAATACTTCCCTTCCTTAAAGTCTTGTACATGGATTTGTAAAATTTAATCACAGGAACGAATTTTAACTTCTGCGAGACAAACCTTAGTATTTACAAAATTGTCTCGGGAAAAAAGAACTGCTCAGAAAAGTAAATTACTGATGATGAAAAAAAAAGGCAAAGCATATTCGTATGGAAGATTTAAAAGCCTTTCTTTATATGATTTTTGATAAAATTTATGATAACCTCTGTGATGAGCAAAGTTTTTTAAAAAACTTTTTTCGTGAATTTTTTACTGATAAAATACACACTAATACATTTTATGTTACGCATTTCTTAAGCTCTAAGATACTAAAAGTTTTCTATGTAAAAATTATTATTTTTTAGAGCTATAAAGTTTTTCTAGCGTGCTGTTTTATGTCAGTAATTTGTATTTAAACAAGCTATGTATTTTGACGTTACGAAAAACGTTTTTGACTCTATAATATTGATACAAAAATAAAAAAAAGAATTTGAAACAAATATATAATGCTAATACGCGTTTAGAAAAGGTTTAGTCTTTTGATATAATGTGGTTTTAGGTATTTTTAGCTGTATAATTTTCTTAAGATTTTGATTTTAAATCTTTAAATGCATTTTTCTCGGAAACAGGTTTTCTATATTGTATAGCACGGTAAACATGATATACCAAAATATTTTTGAAATAATTGCCTGAAGTCTTGTATCATTGTTTATTTTTATAGTATGAATGTGTTGTTTACTACATATAAAAAAGACAGTTCATTTACATTTTTTATAACTCTTTTGAGATATTTGCAAAATGTTTGAAAAGTTTGCATTTTGTGCACTTTTTGATCCCTTATTTTGTGATAAATCAAAATTATTCAAAGCTAATATTTCATTGCATAGATAACTGTTTTCTGAGAAAATCTCTATGGTTTTTTTTTTATTTTGTGCATCTTAATTTATTTTATAGTGTTTAGCGTGATTTGCAAAAAAAACCTAATTTTAAACTAAAATTATCCATTTGCTTAAAAAAATACATTGGAAAAATTTGTTCTTCCTTATTTTTATAAGTTTACAGTTATAATTAAATACAAAAATCAGTTTAAATATAAGTATTTAGCAATATTTTAAAAAAATGTTCCCGCAACTGCTCAGATACTTGAATATTCTATGTAATCTTTTAAAAATATCTAAAACACAAGCAAACACAAATTTTTATATTTAGATTTTTCTGAACTTACTGTTGGTTAAAACATTTCTTTAAAATCTCAAAAGAAATTCTTTTTGAAAAATGTATATCTTCTGGTAAAACCATTACTTTTATTTTTTTCTTTCATATTTGTTTTTCTTAAAACAAAAAATACAAGAGAGAAAGAGTTTTTTTCAATTGTCACGAAAAGAAATGATCTTTCCGAGTTTCGTAGATTCGGGTCAATCCTATAAAGGAAAGTTCGTAGTAGAATTTGAAAAATAATTAGAACGTGACTTTCAAACGTGGAAGATTTTTTTCCAGCTCTTACTGTAAGTAGAGGTAGCCCTTCGCAAGAATTGAAGAATTTGAAAAGAAATATAAAGGGAAAAAATCTAATATATCCCATAAAATATTTAATAATGTACGTCTTTTTTCAAAAAAAATCTGTTGCTTTCTAATATAGTCTTTGTTTTTATATATTTATAGGCATAAAAACATCTTTCAGAATAACTAGACTTAATTTTTTTTTAATTTGTGAATTAAAAGATAAAAGCCAGAATCTACAAAATGCATGCATTTGTAACCAATTCAGCAATTGATCCAAAAGATGTTACTTTGAGAAGTAAACGAAAGTTTAAAAAAGCAATTTCAAAGGTAGATCAGATGCAAACCATACTTTTTTTTTAAAATTTTTGAGAGAAAAATTTCATGCATTTTAAATTTAAAAACTAAATTTAACGAAACTTGCTTAATTTTTTAGGTTAATTTAAATAAGAAGATATACAGTAGCTTTAATTAAGCGTTCATGTAAAACAGCTTCACCAACAAAGCTTTGTCTTTCCCATTCAGCGTCTTCGTTCATTTGGTTGGCATGCAACGGAGAACTGTGGATCTAGATCAAGAGCATCAGTATTTATAATCACCTGTCTTATTTACATATTTCCAATGTTCCATACGTTCGTACCAGCGCCATCGGTCAACTGTTTTTTTAATTGTTATTATTATTATTTTTGTTCTTATCTTAAAAAAAATCCAGTGATTTATCGATGCTAAGCCTAGAACCCCCTTTTTATTTTGCTTAATTTTCCGGGTTTTATAAATTTTAATGGACTTTTTGCCCACACCTGGGCCAACCCATACACGCACACACACACACACACATACATATATATATATATATATATATATTTTTTTTATATATATATATATATATATAATCAAAAAAATTTTTCAAGAGAGAGATATGAATTAACATGATTAAAACTGAAAAGAATTGTAATTGCAAGATAACCAGAAAACAGAATCTAAAAGGAGATATGAAAAATTAAAATAACAGAGTTAAATATAAAAATATAAAAGAATGGATGCTACAGTATTATCAACATTGCTGATTTAGGACAGCTTATATACAAAAAAAATTTATTTTCTTTAATATATATATATATATATATATATATATATAGTAAGTCTGCCGAATAATTTTGTAGCGTTGGCTGGTGTTGTTTCTTTACATATAGATTTGCCGATGGGTATTTATGTTGGTTGTTTCTTCATAATCAGAAAACTTCTTCTGAATTAGTTTTAAAATTCTTTTATTCATGGTCACATATATATGAAATTCAATATCATTTAGAATAATTAATATGAACGAACACAAGCACAGAGCAGAAGCAACAAGCAGCAGCGACATTTTACGAGACAAAGAGAGAGTGCACACAGAGTTTAAATGCTCTGGGTTTAAACACTGGCTGTGAAGGTCGCGTGACTTCTTTCTAACGGGAGCCGTGATTGGTTGGAAACGAGCGGGAGTGATTAGATTAAGATTAAGATTATCGCATTAGTCTTGTACCAAAGAATTAAAAAAACTTTTAAGGGGAGTTAATTTAAAGTATAATAGAGGGAATCATTACACACACACACAGGATATGTATATATACACAAATATTTGTATGTGCATATCTAAACATGTGTCAAGTATATATGTTACCATTCAAGCTCGAAAGCCGTTAATGTACAGATTACCTAGAAAATCAGTTGATTAACTGATTCTCTCCGTTAAAGTGCGGAATCAATTTTGCGCATTTTAGCTAAGTATTCTTCACGTTTGATGTTTCTGTATCGCTTAAGATCAAAAATTTGTTTCTCTCATTCCCTGTCTAAAAGGAATTTTGATTTAACTTTTTGGTTCATCGCAAAATAATTTATCCTAAGCATTTAGAAACAGAGTGGCAAAGACAATAAAGCATTCGATAAAAAACTCCTCGGATTTATTTATAATACATTGAATTACTACGACCAGTACCTACTGGAAACATAGTAAATGTTAAAAGTTACGATATTACAAAGTATAGCTGCACATAAAAATATAACAAACTCAACCATGATGAATGAAATTGTAGATCACTAAATTACACGGCCGACTAAGACTTTCGCTGAACTAAAATTCAATTGCCAAAGTATCACCAATCTTCAGAATTAATAACTAAGGGTATTTTTTTATATGTCATATGTTACGCAAGTTTATATTTCCGAAATTTTAGTACTTTATTAAACCATTTGATTCTTCGTATTGCATCATTTCAGTTAATTGATGATGTATTCTATCAACTAATACTTTGATTGTTCGATTGTATCAACTTCATTTTTAGGTATCAAAAAAATAAAAAAACTACATTTATCAACAATAATAGTACAGAATCGTTGATACACTTTAGTGAGTGAGACCTACATTACCTACTAGAGTGCCTAGTAGGTGAATGGGCTGCTACGTTTTCGTGTCACACATATGAAAAATCGCCTTCTTTTGTGAAATATGATAACCGCGTTTCTATGCATACGTGCACCTCTAAGTATTGCGGAGGTACTGTCTTTGTCATCGCCCCGGCAACCTTCGATCGTGAGCAAACTCCAAGTCTTCTTCGCGGTGTCAGGAAGAAACCGCTGCCATTTCAAGATCCTGGAGTAAAAAGAGGAATCCGTTGAAAAACGCCAAAGAGAACGGTCGTGTAACCTCCTCCCTTATAAATAACATACTCTGAACTCTAATTAAATAATTAATATTATAAATTACATCAATACAAATGTATGTATTGTAATTAATAGCTGTGACGTGAATAAGCCAAATATTTAATTTCTAACTCTCCCGCTACTATTAATTTTCACAAACATCACAGGGCAGAATATCAAGGTTATTCGCAGATTACATAGATAATTTGAGAAATGAAACAATTTTCGCGCGGCACTTTAAATCATCACTCTTGTAAATGTGCAGATTACCTAGCTAATCTGTATATTAACTAATTTCTACATTTTAGCGGTAACGGGCCAATTAGCCATCTTCTCCAGGTCTGAATCGAGATTCTTCTAAGAATGCTATGTGGTGCCATTCTGCTGGCTATCGTAGCTAGTAGTAACGACACCACTCGAGCCGACTTTGTTAAAGTTGTGGATTTAAATGCTACTGCGAGCGTAAGCCCGTTATCAATGTGCTCCGTTAAGTGTTGGAAAGTACCAAATGTGGTAGAGAAAGGGCTGTAATATGGTTTGTGTATAAAACAAACGTGCATTTGGGCCTGTTTGCTCACACAGCTACTCTTTGTTTGCAATCGAAAACATTGACACCTAAAACTACTCTAGAGGGAGTGAGTGAGAATTATAATAACTTCACACTACAAAGCAACACTAGGGCAAGTTAATCCCTGAGGATCCCACTAGAGTCACTGATAATGTCAGACGTTATTATGGACTTCAAAAATATTTAAAGTCTAATACCATCACTAGAAAAACAAAACTACTCAATTACAAATCATTAATAGGGTCCGTTCCTCCCTGATGCTGCAGAAACATGGGTAATGAACAAGAGAGACAAGGTGATCCTTGCTATATTTGAAAGAAGAGTCCTTAAAAGTATTTTTATGCAAAATGCGATAAAATTTTGGAGAAGAAGAAGCAACTCAGAACCAGATATTGTTAAATTTATTGCAATACAAAAAGTTCATATGCCCAGAACACCTCATAAGATTGAATGACAATCGAATCACAAGAAAAGGTTTTGTATCCTGACCATATGGCACTCGAAAAAGATGAGCAAGACTCAGGTGGATCGATTGCCCAGAAAAAGATCTAAAGACTGTTAATGTCAATAACTGGAAAAGTCAGGCCAAGAACAGAACAGCTTGGAATGGGATTCTTAGGAAGGGAAAGGCCCCCTCTGGGCTGTCGTGTCATTGAGGAAGGAAGGGTGATTTGCGACATACCTCGTATTTCTGAGACTCGGTCATGTGACGTAAACGGCCAATGAGCTAGCCCCTCGCCTAAATATCATACCACACTAACGGGAGAATATTGAGAATGGATAAATTTAACGTACAATGGCCCCTCTACATAGTAGGTTTTCAGTGGTACCAGAACTTGAACCCTTGAGACTTAGCTTACCAGTTTATGACCATAATTACTAGAATACCGCTACCACTAGAACAGCATTTCTGAAACTGTGGAGCGCGCCTCCCTTGGGGGGCGTGAAAATTCTATGAGGGGGGCGCAAGCTTATTGAAAAGTCGATAACAAAATATTATTTTTAAAAAATATTAATTCACTGAAGGTAAACAAATAAAATACATTCTGACATAATAAAAAATAAAATACATGCTTACAGTGATATCTTACACTTATAAATGCATCAGTACTACACATTGTATTTTATAATTAATCTAACAATACCAAGTAAAGAACAAGTTTAATAATTACCAATGCACCCCATGGGATTTTCATATATAAAATTGTATTAAAAAATTTTCTTCCTGTTAATTTGTACAGTTTATAATTAATACCTTAACTGCCGATTAAAAGTTACGTGATTCGCTTTTCAATGTCAACCGTTTTCCACGTAGGCACGCGCATGTGATGAAATTTGGGGTGGGGAAGAAGCAACTAATCTGAAATAAATAAATTCTTCGCAAATATTGTCAAGGTCCTTTTATTGCATTCCAAGGCCTTCGGAATATGTTTATGGATAGCAGTGCATAGAAAAGATCGTACTTCGGAAATATGTATATATACGTCCTTGGAAATTAAAGCTTTGGTTGAGCGAGACGTTTATATACACCGGTGGCATTTAAGAGATTAAAGTCGTACCACGTAGTTTTGCGTCAAAGCATATTATTATTGAATTCAATACATTGTTATTGTATGAGGGGGGCGCGCTGAAACTTATGATTGAATTTTGGGTCGCGAATATTGAAACTTTGAGAAGCACTGCACTAGAAGGTTTCAATGGTGATATAGGGAAAAAAACTTGTACTTCAGTCTGTTTGTACATGCATTCATTCTTGCTGCGCATCCGAAAACCTTGTCACCCAATGCCATACTAGAACATTTTCACAACGTGGGGAAACAGTTTTAACAAACGTACTGATTTTTATTCCTCATGCTGAGTAGTGTCGCAACACAGTTGTTCCCAGCTCATTTGCAGCTACAATAAATATAGATTTCGTCTTGTAATGCTAGTCAAGTGGGGTAGTTTCAGTCATTTCATCCTTGCACCTTATGTTATGCGCCCCTTAAATTTAATACATTTTGTTCTTCAAGAGGGTTGTAGTGTATGTGTCATTCTGGTAATTTAATTCCCGGTTAAAACAAATACATTTAAAAGAGAACCTGTTTTTACTCTTTATATAGAAATTTCAACTATGAAATTCCTTACTTAAAGGTTTCATGTGAATTGAATTCTATTAATCATAGCTATAATTCATTTTCATATAAGACATTTTTTCTTACTTTATCTTCATGAAAGATTATAATATTCAATTCTACTTCTATACTTATGACATTTAGTTCATTACGAAAGAGAGGGGAAAAAAACCTTCCCATTATAGTTAAGGGCAAAATATGTAAAAGCACAGCTAAGTGTCGAAAAAAATTGTTTCTTCCTTCAAATAATTATCTGAATCTGAAACAATAAGAAAAGACAGATTGATTTTGAATGCTTTTCTTTTCTTTCATTTGCTTAATTAGGCTCTTATTCCGTAGCAAAAATTAATCGCTTCGAAAAATAAATCCTTCCAGTGCATGAGTAAAAAGCATTGATTTACAAAAAAGTGTGCTAATTAAGATTCAATGCAATTTGGATTGATTCCATCAAATCTGTGTACAACACCGTTGCCTGTTTTTTTTCTAGAATTTATTTTTTACCTTAGAATTCAATTAGCTGAAGAAGCACAGCAAACAAAAGAGGTTCAAATTTATATATATATATATATATAATTGGATATTTTCAACAGTTAGAGTAATGGCAAATGTGAACAGCATTAAGAAAGGGATATTATAATGAATGCATTTCGTATTTTATATTATTCACTTACGGTCTATGAAAAAAACATGCTAAAAGGCCACCTTAATAAGCATCAATTTTTGATACCAGCACTGTTTTTAACATAGCTCTTGCGCTATACTTTTAAGAAATTATTAAGAAAAATCTTTATAATTAAGAACTTTAAAATCATATTTTTATTTAAGGATAAAAGTTCTTCACCTAGGACATAATAATATATTTTTTTAAATTTCTGACATAAACAGTTTTTATATAGCTTTAGAAATACGTAATTGTTTACTACTTAGAATTTAACAGTGTACTTGCTCTAAATCTAAAGAAATTATTTCTCTGTCTAACCTATGATCATCATCAATTCAACAATCATCAATAGGAAACAAAAATAAAAGCATATTTGAAGAGACTGTGACTCATTGAGAAGTCAGAAATACTCCCAATTAGGTAGCTGAAATGGTAATAGGATACGTATAACGTTCAGTTTAGTTTTATGCAGGGGATTCAATTGAGTATGTAATAGGATACAGTTAAACGTTCAGTTTTATACATAAGATTCAATTGAGTATGTAATAGGATACGGTAAACTTCAGTTTTATATGGAAGATTCAATTGAGTATGTAATAGGATACAGCTAAACGTTCAGTTTTATACAGGGGATTCAATTGAGTATGTAATAGGATACAGTTAAACGTTCAGTTTTATACAGGGAATTAAATTGAGTATGTAATAGGATACAGCTAAACGTTCAGTTTTATACAGAATATTCAATTGAGTATGTAAGAGGATACAGTTAACTTAAAGGCCCATTTGATATGAAACATAACCCAATCGAAAATCTTCAGATCTTCCTTTTAATATAAAGCAAATGATCTTTTTATTAGTAAACTGAAGTAAGATTGAAACTTATTTAAATATAAATTACCTTAATGTCAATTTTAAGCAATACTCTAAATTATTTATTAAAATTCCCATTAATATCGGAGGCAAAGAAACCTTTTAGTAACTCTAGGTTAATAACTTAACTGAAACACATAAAACCTGAAAATGAACGAGATATGAACACATCAAACTAACCCAAAAAGAGGTAAATGGAAAATAATATACTGTTGATTTTTGCTTAGAAAATTACTAGGCATTTAGAAGTAAATAAAATTTTCCGTAACTAAGGGATTAATTCGATAGAAAAGCATACGTACCTCAAAAGCCGACACCCCTCTGATAGCTCGGTCCGTAGAAATTGAAACTCTTTAATGCTGAAGTGTGAATTCAATCCCCACGTGCCTCAAAGTTATAAGCCTCTGTAACCTAATGTTCATGACTACGGCGAACTCGTGAATGGCGTTGTACCTGTCAAGATGTGCGCGTGAGTCATCAGTTTGGTGTGGAAGTTTGGAGAGAGGGTACTACCTTAAGTATCGTCTTTGTTTCAGATCACGGTTCAGTATCATAAGTTACATTACCATTAGTTATGGGTAGCTTCGCAATTTGATATTAATAAACAAACAAAAAATGCATTTGGAAGACTTATTGAAGGCTAGAAATATGACATCAGAAAAATACTTTTGGTGTTCATAGTGTCTGACGTGAGTGATTATAAAATAAATCCTTGTTTCCTAGAAATACCCTATTATTACTGTTTTTTTTATTTTTAACTATTACTCTACCTATTTCCTTAGTATAGATACTGTCGCGCATAGATCAATGTTCGTGTATCTTATGCTATCAGTTCCAAAAAGCAAAACGGTTCTTCAAGAGCGATAAAATTTATTGTCGAACACAATCCTTAAAATACAGAGCAACGAACAATAAAATTCATACAAAAATAAAGGTTCTCACACCTTCTATAACCTTAAACACAAATATCTGAGTTTAAAAGTATGGGTATGTAAAGAGGAAAACTATCCAGAAGCAATCACTCGGCCATAGGCAGACACAACGAACTAAACACTTCAACAGTTGAAATAGGTCTAACTCAGTAGTAACCTTCCACTGCTTTCTCAAAAAATCCGCTTATGTCATAAGTCATGACGTCATAGACTTCTACTGTAATTTCGAGAAGTCACCAAAAATAATGCCAACTTGGCTGTATCTCCAATATTTCGCAAAGTTTCTTTTGAAACACCATTATTATGTAAGAGACGGTATCGCTTGCGGATATTGCAGTTTTTCCTGGAAAAAGAGGCAACAAAATGTAATAATAACGTATTAAGCATGCAGATTTTAAATTATTTACACCATTTTAAGATAAAATTAATCACTAATGATTACCCAAAATTCGTAACAATATTCATTTTAAAAAGATATTTGCTTCTATGTATAAATCAAGAAAAATCAATACAAAATTATAAGAACAGAATTGTTGTTTAATATATGATTGAATATGCGTTTTTTACTATACCAGCTGATAAAACTGTCAGCTGCTTAACTAATACTAAGGATTTCTTATAACAAGTTTACCATTCTTAAAAATTTTGATTCCCTATACGTATAAAAGATTATTTTATCAATTCAGTTACTTTACAAAGTACTCAGTGCTAAGCAATTTTAAACTTTTCAGAATATAACCACGAATAATACAAAGTTAATTTATCGTGTTTTCATGCTATTCAATAAGAAAAATATCAACTGTTTTTGCGAAAAGAAATCGTAATCATTTTTCAAAAAGTCTGCTCTTAAAAGTTACAATCTTTAATTACACATGTATAACTAAAAATACAATTTTAAACTCTTGCAACTTTTAAATACAAGAACAACGTCATTTTTATGAATATAAATGAGGAACTCTATGTCACAATTCCACTTGAAATGAAAAAGAACTTTATAAATCAGTCTTCCAAAATTTTCGAAAGATTTTCATATGCTTAGTTTGATGTTCACGAGCACTTCACCTCAGCACTTCCCCTAACTTGCTCAAATTTTTTTTTAAAATTCTTAACAACTTCAACAATCATTGATTCAAAAAGTTTTCATCGTTCTATACTTTAAGAGGACACTACTCTTGTTTATTGAATTAAACATGCCATAAAATTCTGCTAATAAGCACATTATTCTGGAAAAGTTTGAAATGCTTTAAAAAAGTTGCTCCTCTTGGTTAAAATATATATATAATATTGGATCACTTAATTCAAATTCTTGTTAAAGTACTAAATGCCCGAAAAGAATGACTCTAAACTTTGAAGTATTAATTACAAATAAACAAAGATATTTATTTAAGATTTTTTATGCTCTATTAAGGATTGTTTTCCCCCCTTTGTCTCAATTAATTCAAATAGTATAATATATGTATATATATACATACACATATATATATATACTAGCTGTTACCCGCCCGCTTCGCTGGGTATTTCATTATGTTTTATAAATTTGTGTTGGTTATATATATGTATAAAATTTTGATATTTAAGTCCTAGCATCAAGAATTCGATTGTATTAAAAAATATGCGCCCCTTACGTTCCTCAACGCCACTTGGTGGTCGATTTTCATGAAACGCATTTTGTGGCGTATCTCTATTCTATGAGAGGAATCTGCTTACCAAATTTCAACACTCTGCGTCTAATAGTTTAAAAATCGGAATAATTATTTATATCTCCCCTTAAACCCCTGCAACACCCTTTGGGGGTCATTTTCCCCAAAACCCATTTTGTAGTGGATATTTACTCCATGAAAGAAAAATGTCTACCAATTTTCAAGCAGGTTGGTCAAGCAGTTTAAAAACGAAAATATTTATCTATTACGCCCTTAACCCCCCTCCCCCCGCAACGCCACTTGGGGGAGAGGGTTAAGGGCCTAAACTAATACTTACTTTCCCCAAAACCATCTTGTATCTGATCTCTACTCTATGAAAGGAATCTATTTATCAAATTTAAAGACTGTGCATCTAATAGTTTAAAAATGGAAATAATTATCTATAACGCCCCCTAAGCCCCCGCAATGTCACTTGGGGGTCGATTTTCACCAAACTCATTTTGTAGCGGATCTCTACTCTATGAAAGGAATCTGCTAACCCAATTTCAAGATTGTACGTTGAGTAGTTTAAAAATGGAAACAATTACTTATAACGCCCCTCAACCCCCCGTAACGCCCCTTGCATTTCCAATTTCGCAAAAAAATCCGTTCTTAGCGGATCTCTACTCCATGAAAGGAACATGCCTACCAAATTTCAAATCTGTAGGTTGAATAGTTCCGGAGATATCGTGATTAGTCAGTCAGTCAGTGAGTGAGTCGCTTTTCTCCTTTATATATATACAGATAATTATTTATATCTCCCCTTAACCCCCCCCCCGCAACACCCCTTGGAGGTCAATTTTCCCAAAACCCATTTTGTAACGGATATTTACTCCATGAAAGAAACATGTCTATCAATTTTCAAGCAGGTAGGTCAAATAGTTTAAAAAGGAAAATATTTATCTATCACGCCCTTAATCCCCGCAACACCATTGGGGGCTATTTTCCCAAAACCATCTTGTAGCTGATATCTATACTCTATGAAAGGAATATATTTATAAATATAAAGACTTTGCGTCTCATAGCTTAAAATGGAATAATTATCTATAATGGCCCTAAGCCCCCGCAACGCCACTTGGGGTCAATTCCGACCGAACTCATTTTGTAGGGGATCTCTACTCTATGAAAGGACTGTTTACCTAATTCAAGATTGTATGTCGAGTAGTTTAAAAATGGAAACAATTATTTATAACGCCCTTAACCCCCGTACGCCCCTTGCGATTCGAATTCCCAAATCCGTTCTTAGCTCATCTTCATACCAAAACAAATTTAGTAACGGAGATATATTAGTCCATAAAGAAAATACTAATAAATTTTACAAACAGGTAATCAAAAGTAAGATAAAAAAGAAAAAAAGTATATTATCTATCACGCCCCTTAATCCCCCGCAACACCACTTGGGGGGCTATTTTCCCAAAACCCATCTTGTAGCTGATATCTATACTCTATGAAAGGAATATATTTATAAAATATAAAGACTTTGCGTCTCATAGCTTAAAAATGGAAATAATTATCTATAATGGCCCCTAAGCCCCCGCAACGCCACTTGGGGGTCAATTCCGACCGAACTCATTTTGTAGGGGATCTCTACTCTATGAAAGGGATCTGTTTACCTAATATCAAGATTGTATGTCGAGTAGTTTAAAAATGGAAACAATTACTTATAACGCCCATTAACCCCCGTAACGCCCCTTGCGATTCGAATTTCCCAAAATCCGTTCTTAGCTGATCTCTACTCCATAAAAGAAACATGCCTACCAAATTTCAAATCTGTAGGTTGAATAGTTCCGGAGATATTGTGATTAGTCAGTCAGTCAGTCTGTGAGTGAGTCGCTTTTCTCCTTTATATATGTTACCGGCAAAGTATGAAATGCCGGCATTCTATAGAATGCCTAGGCATTCTATGCAATGCCGGGCGTTTTTAGGCAAAGTATGAAATATGAGATTTATTACATACTTTGCCTAGGCATTGTATAGAAAGCCTAGGCATTCTATAGAATGCCTAAAGCTATTTAGGCAAAGTGTGAAAAGAGGTTATGATAAGGATATTATATCAATGACATACATTCCTAAAAGTACAAATGTTATTCTGTCAAAATAATTAGACTGCCAATAAAAAATATATTGATAAATTGTAATTTCGCATATACTTGTTATCGTAAAAATAAAAAATAAAAAGTTTCTTGTATTGAAAATTAATACTCCAAACTATTAATACTGCCAAATCTCATTTATTTCACAAATTAACATGCCAACTAGAGTCCAAGACTCACCTAGTTATAAATAATTTTTTCATGGAATACTGTTAATTAAACAAAAACAGAACGAGCACTTCCTTGTTGCCACAGCGTACAAAATAATATACTTTTTCAATATCGTTCAGTTCACGGTGACAAAAAATTAAACAATGATAAATAAATTCACGTGAACAAAATAATAAATTTAAATAATTGTTTTGCTTTTAACATAATAAACTGAAATTTATAAAGTGGATCTCACATCCTCCCACCTTGAGATGTGGAAGTCCCACAGCTCAACAACTATATTAGAGATCCAGCCTTTTGGGAATTTTAACAGTCCGTCCTAGTCTTGTCTTGTTTTGAACAACTGCGTAGTCGATGGAGTTGTCGTCAGAACACTTAGGAATAGCATTCTTCATAGAGGCTATTTTTGTAGATAATGCATTTTTTTTTGTCATTTGGAAAAGACGAATCATTAGAAGAGATTTCTAAAGGGAAGACGCACTGAATTGGACGCAGAATTTCTCCGCGAGATGTTCTAAGTTTAATGAGTCGACACACACAGTCTTTCCCTGGCAGAATTTCTGTCACTTTCCCCAGTGGCCAGTCGATTCGATTGGCGTTGTCACTTTTTATGATAACATTGTCCCCGGGAGTTATCATTGAAGTTCTAGTCTTTTCCGGCCTCCTTATCAAAGATCCAAGATATTCGGACCTGAACCTCTTTCGAATGTCCTTCTGTAAAGCTAACCTGTATTTGACACGATGGTTGAGACTTTTATGATCTGCCGCATCACAGTCTGGAACACCAGAGTTTTTGATATCCTGAAGAAACATCGCAGGGGTAAGTGGAACAAATTCTGAGTCACATTCGTCGATGTAAGTCAAAGGGCGTGAGTTGATTGCAGATTCACAATCACAAATAACTGTTGCCAACTCCTCAAATGCCAAACTTGCTCTTCCAAGTATTCTTCTCAAAAGACTTTTAAGAATACCAATTAGTCTCTCCCACCATCCACCCCACCATGGTGAAGAAGGGGGATTAAATTTCCACTTAATTGGACGAAGAGCATTGTCGCTACAAATGCGGCCCCAATCTAAACTTCTAAGAAAATTGGAAGCTCCGACAAAATTAGTGCCATTATCACAGTACATGGTTTCACATCGGCCTCTCCGAGCTATAAATCGCCGTAGAGCTAGCAAAAAGCTTTCGGTCGATAGCGATGAAACAAGCTCTAAGTGGACAGCTCTATATACGGCGCATGTAAAAATGCATACCCAAGCCTTCTTTCCATCTTTTAAAAATAAAGGTCCCGCCAGGTCAATTCCACAAATCTCGAACACGTTTGCCTGTCGTATTCGATCTTCAGGCAAAGGAGCAGATACAACATCACAACATTTAGAAGAAAATCTTTTGCAAACGACACATTTTGAGATAACAGAACGCACTGTTTTTCTTCCTCTCAAAATCCAAAAATGTTCTCTCAAAATATTAAGCAAAATTTGAGTTCCAGCATGATTATTTAAGATATGGTGAGAAAATATTAGTCTTTCGACAACTTTATGATTGGACGGGAGAACAGCTGGTTCCCTAAAATCTTCTGTATCCTGACGGAAAATTATTTTCGTCTTGAGCCGTATTATTCCATCGGCATCCTTATACGCACTCAAAGTTTTTAGTTTTGCATCATGCTCATTCACAAAAGATTCCGACTGGACCAATTTTATCACTTGTTTCTCTGCTGCCCTGTATTCTTCAGCATCCAAACTTCCCTTTTTCCTTAGCTGAACATCGCATCTGCAGCTCTTTACAAATCTCAAAATCCATCCCACTAACTTCACAATGCTTTCATATTTTGAAAAGCGCTGATAAAACCAGCCTGCAGATGAATCTTGATTTACAGACACCCAAAGCTAATATTGAGCTTTTCCTTTTCTCTTTTAGTATCTCATCTTCATCAAACTCATATTCATTGCATGGTCCTTCGTCTTCAAATAAAGTAAGCCATTTTGGCCCCTCCCACCATCTAGTTTTCACTAAAATACTTGCTTTGCATCCTCGGGAGGGTAAATCAGCTGGATTTTCAAAGCCAGAAATATGATGCCAAGAAAAAACTTGGCTAATATTCCGTATTTCTTGGACTCTGTTATTCACGAAAATAGACCAATTTTCATCTTTAATGATCCAGGTAAGAACGGTAGTGGAATCACTCCAATAAAAACATCTTATATCCGTCCATCCAAGAGCATCCAACACAGATTTCGTTAATCTTGCTCCCACCAATGCAGCAAGAAGCTCTAATCTTGGAATTGTAGCAACTTTCAGAGGAGATATTCGTGATCTCGAGGCTAAAAAATGCACCTTTCCACATTCTCCCTCTTGTACAAGATACGTAACTGCGGCATATGCATCTCTACTTGCGTCACAAAAGGTATGAATGGAGAAGTTCTTCATATTTTTTGGATTAACATTGATCCAGCGAGGAACGGTAACATTTTCCAATACTTTTAGTTCCCTAAACCATTGTAAAAATTCTTGTCGAAGGGATCCAGTGATTTCTTCGTCCTATTCCAACGATAATTTCCAGGTTTTTTGTAGCATAATTTTAGGACAAAGCATTACAGGAGATACAAATCCAAATGGATCAAACACTTTGTGAGTAACCGATAATATTGTGCGTTTAGTAATGTTGTCGACATTTTCTTCTTTCAACCAGCTGATATTTAGCGAAAAACAGTCTTCAATTTTATTCCATTGAAGGCCTAACAGATCTGTTTTGAAGGATCTTCCCTCTTCTGTTAGTGAAGATTCCCAATCCCGCAGAATGAAACCACCTTTTTTTAATAACTCATTAGAAACACTTATCACTCGCTGCAAATCTAATTCACTGTGGACGCTGGTTACAAGATTGTCCACATAAAAACTCTTCAAAAGACAACTAGTTACAAAAGGATCAACATCAGTATTTTGCTCAAGATGATACTTCAATACAGCTCCTAGTAGAAAAGGACTGCTGCGAACGCCAAAAACTACTCTGTTATGCCGAAAAAACCTGTAGTCTTTGCAAGCCTTAATTGTCCACCATAGAAATCTCAAGAAGTCTCTGTCTTCTCTACAGAGGCTAATTTGCAAAAAGGCTTTCTTTATGTCTGCGATTACACCAATCTTCTTTTCTCGAAAACGCAGCAAAATATCAGGAATGAGCTCAATGAAGTTTGGACCACTATGTAAGGAGTCATTTAGTGACGGATGTCCTTTGAGTCGAGCAGATGCATCAAAAACCGGGCGAATAGGAGTTGTCTTACTAACTTTGATAACAGGTCTGTGAGGTAGATAATTAGCAGGCAAATCTTTCTCTTCAATTGGTACTTCTTCGATAATTCCTTCACGCAGCCATTCGGAAAATATGCCCTCATAACTATCGTACAAATTTTCCTGAAATAACTTCTTGGTTGTGGTGTCTAACCTTCTATTAACTTGCTCAAAATTATCAGGTAAAGGCACACAGTTATCTAACCAAGGCAAATGAACTTCATAGCGATTATCTTCATTGTACCTAACAGTTTGAAGAAAATTTTCAGTAGTCAAATCCTCTTGCTCTTTTTTAGACAGCTTTTCAATAGGATCCTTGATTCCAATAGAATCCAGTTTCCAGAAGTCCGAAATGTCAAACTCTTTAGCGAAAAGTGATGTCACTAACATGGCATTGCTTGTAGTAACTTTACTATCAGGAACTTTCCCTAACAGAGTCCACCCAAGCAAAGTTTCAATGGCTACTAATCCGCATGGTAAGACCCTACGCTGACCGATTAAAATCTTTCCAAAAAGATCAGCTCCTATAAGCACTTGTACAGGTTGTGGCTTTTCTCCCACATCACTTAACCCTCTTAGTGGTTTGAACGTCTTTTTCCGCACGTCTAGAGATGCTTCGAAAACACACCACACGTCTTTTTCTGACTTCAAGAGAGTGCTTCAAAAGCGGGTACACGTGTTTTTCTGAAATCCTTTCCCCTCTTTTATGGTTTAACACCAGAAAAGATAATTAGGGAGGGTTGCGACGACACAATGGTCACTGACAAGAAGTTTTATGGCTCTCGGGGAACCCTGCGTTTTGACCCTGAAGCAATCGTAAAAAAGTTGGGAAGAATTTCTTTAGACCCCTTAGTGAACGAACTATAAGTTAGTGTTTGTAATTTAGCTTCATTTGAGATATTATTGTGTTTGAATTAAATAAATTCTTTTTGTACTTTTAGCAATTTAACTTTTTTTTTCAAGTTTTGAAAAATGTTCCAACGTATAAATAAAATATTATATAACTCACTTTTGATTTTATATTAATTTGAAGTTTTAATAAGCTGGGACTGTAATCTGCTATTTTATATAGTTGGACAAATAACTTTTTAAGTATATTCTCTTTGCTTGATTAACTCGTATTATTTTCTTCATCTTAAAATGATGAAACGGAAAATTAAGTTTTTAAACTATATAAATCTCTATATAATATCTAGAACTATATTTAATTGCTTCATTTTTCTTCTCTTAACCAATCTTTTCAGTTTTTAAACCATGATTATTTCATTATAAGGTGTCAAAAAAGTTAATAAGAAACCGAACGCTTCAAAATTTAAAACCTTTTAAACTTTCCAACTACTAAAAATGAATAACTTTTAAACTTTTGCATCAAATTATTTGTAAAAAATTCTTACGCTTTCATAAAAAAAATAATGGAAAAACTAATTCTGATCCATTATATTTTTTTTAAATTTTAAAGCCAGATGTTCAGGGCGCGTATTGTTACAATACACCAAATTATATTTGAATTAAAAAAAATGCTTGAGTTTCAGTTTACTTCAGAGAAAACATGAATGAGGGGTTTTTTGTACCAATTCATATTTTTAACCTTGAATATTTGAATAAATAGTAATTAAAAATATCCGGATACATTTACAGTTGACATTTACGCATATAAATAAATATAAAGATCAATTTTAAATTTTTTTAAACATATTTGTTTATGCTAAATTTCTAAATATTTATTTTTTTAAAGCTAACTGAAGAATAAATAATTAAAATCTGGATATCTATTATAATTTACATTCAGAAAATATCCAGATTTTCATACAAAACTAGGAATTTTATATTAGAAATTGTATTTGGAATTTCAGAAAAAAATATTTATGTATCTTGCACATACTCAGTTAAAAATTATTTACCATAAGTACTAACAATTCTTCGAATAAAATATATATTAAATTAAAATTTTAACATAAGAATCTTAAGCATTTTAATGCATTTCGTAAATTTCATACAATTCGGTTAAAACTGTATGTTAAGAGCAAAAATTATGCTGAAAAATTTGATGAATATACAATAAATTTTTAATTAGAAGCAATACTGAGAAGCTAAAACACAGGAATGAAAAATTATGATCATATCTACAAGAGTTTTTGAACTATTTTAAAATTCAGAAAATCTCTGCGTTAAGTTATACTTAATATTAATTAAAAGGTCAACATAAATGTAATGTAATGTTTGAAGACGCATTTATGTACTATTAAAAAAATTATAAGGGCATTGTTGCGAATGTTAAGAATTTCATATAATTTTAAATTCAGATTTTAACAGATTGACGTAGAAGAAAAAAACGAACATCTAACATACATGATGCAGTCTGCAATACATAACCTTGATAAACAGAAGACGGCATTTTCACTTGCTAGAGCAGAGCTGGCTTAGGTAGGGGTGAGCTGGGCAAAAAGTGAGGGCCCAGCGGTTTTGACGGGTGCCGCACAAGAAATTGTAATTTTCAGGAAAAATTATAATAATTACAAATACAAAAATAGGTCTTGCAGTTTTTTCATACATTTTTATTAACACGAATTGGGGAATTGATTTCCAATATACTTTGTTGTGTTTCACAATATTTAAGGTAACAAACCATAGTCCTTCAGATATATTTGTTCTACTTTTCGTAAGCCGTACTACTATTAAAACTTGTGCTTCCGAAATACTCCTTTTGTAATCTTAAGAAATTATATAAACTATAACGGTTAATTTTAATTTATGCAAATTATTAAATGTTCCTATTTAGCCATTTCCGTCCAAACAGTTTACATGAAAAATTAAATGTAAAAAAACTTTTTTAAGAACAAGCTTTTATTTAAACGCGCTAAAAAGAATAAAATAAACTTTTCCTTTAAAACTTCTTTTACTATCAACTTATAACGTCATTACACAATTTATATGATATAAAAGCTTGTCGCAATATTTAAGTACTCATATTTACTTAGTTTGAATTTTTAAAAACCAAAATCAATCAGGTCAAGTTATTTATTTTACTTGTTTATCTACACAGGTAAATCTCGCGACAAGCTTTTATATCATATAAATTGTGTAATGACGTTATAAGTTGATAGTAAAAAAAGTTTTAAAGGAAAAGTTTATTTTATTCTTTTTAGCGCGTTTAAATAAAAGCTTGTTCTTAAAAAAGTTTTTTTACATTTAATTTAATTTTTACTTTTTAGTTATCGCTGGAGAGGTTTCTCAGCCTGTTCAACTCATTGAACGTTGGTTCGCCATCCCTGGTTTAGCTGAATTAATTCTCGCAAAATGGGGTATTAGACTAAAAACACAATTTTTTTAAATCCGTAATTTTTAAGCAATTTTTTCAATCTTCATGCAGATTTTGGCTAACATTGTTCTACACACGAAAAAAAAAGCTTTAGTGAGATTATCTTCATAAATGACAAAGTTATTAAATGTTTAATTAAAATTTTGACTATTTTTGAAAAACTTAAAGAATATATTATTTATTTGAAATATTTTGAAGATAAGGGATGTATTTCTCTAACATATTAGAAGAAAATTTTAATTGTTTATTAAAAACTTCAAAAAGCATTTAAATATTTGTATTAATCAATAAAATGCTTAAGACTAAAAACGCATTTTGTAATCAAAAAAGAAAGTTTTATCAAATAATGATAATTTTTTGCTGGACATTGAGTATCTTCTACGTAAGAATCTAGTTTTTTTTAATTGCTCAGATCATCTTTAGAAACTTGATTTTGAAAAAATCAATAATTAAGTTCAAATAAAATTAACAGATTCTATTTGTAATTAAATTTAAGGACACATGTCGTAGTGTGTGTTTAGATTACTGGTGATAAAATGAGGTATATTTAAATTACTCGTAGGCTTAAAATTAGAAAATTTCTTTAAAAAATTACTTGATTTTATTGTAAAATTATTTTTTTTAATCGAAAATATATTGCATTTCTAGATAATATTTTTCTCTTATTGTTTTCCTAGCGGATTCCTTTTTAAAAGCTTTTATTTAACTTACAATGTATGTATGTATGTATGTATGTATGTATGTATGTATGTAATTTGTTCGGGTGGAATCTTGCAATTCAATTTTGAAGCTGATATCTTCCTCCCATTGAGCTGAAATTTTGTATACACGTTTAGTTTGGATGACAATGCATGTTTTGACCATTTATATTCCGATATTGCAATTAATTAAAAAGATATTAATTAAAAACGTTTAACTAGCTTTGGGCGCCAACTTGGATATATCTGCATTGTTGTAATAATTTTATTGTTACAACAATGACAAAAGTTGGCGTCGAAAATTGGTTTTCAGCCAAACTGGAATTTCATAACGTTGCGCTATTGACAGTATTAATTAGCTTTGTCTAAAAAATAATTACATTTCTACAACGTAAAAAATAATTACATTTCTACAACGTAAAAACAATCTAATTTCTACAACGTATGCAATTTTTTTACAAATTTCTATCTATTTCCTTGGATTTAAATTCAAAACAAAAAAGTAGAGCTATTTTTCAAGTAGATTGGTACATTGTATACCTTTCTCAACGCTGCCAAGTTAAACTGAGATGGAGTATTGAAGAAATTCTTTAAATAATTTATCTAACTTTAATCTATGAAACTCAGACAAAAAATAATTACAGAATCGGAAAGATCATTTTTTTAATGTATCTTACCCATCAAAAAGGAATCCGCTAGGAAAACAATAAGAGAAAAATATTATCTAGAAATGCAATATATTTTCGATTAAAAAAATTTTTACAATAAAATGAAGTAATTTTTTAAAGAAATTTTCTAATTTTAAGCCTACGAGTAATTTAAATATACCTCATTTTATCACCAGTAATCTAAACACACACTTACGACATGTGTCCTTAAATTTAATTACAAATAGAATCTATTAATTTTATTTGAATTTAATTATTGATTTTTTCAAAATCAAGTTTCTAAAGATGATCTGAGCAATTAAAAAAAATAGATTCTTACGTAAAAGATATTCAATGTCCAGCAAAAAATTATCATTATTTGATAAAACTTTCTTTTTTGATTACAAAATGCGTTTTTAGTCTTAAGCATTTTATTGATTAATACAAATATTTAAATGCCTTTTGAAGTTTTTAATAAACAATTAAAATTTTCTTCTAATATGTTAGAGAAATACATCCCTTATCTTCAAAATATTTCAAATAAATAATATATTCTTTAAGTTTTTCAAAAATAGTCAAAATTTTAATTAAACATTTAATAACTTTGACATTTATGAAGATAATCTCACTAAAACTTTTTTTTTCGTGTGTAGAACAATGTTAGCCAAAATCTGCATGAAGATTGAAAAAATTGCTTAAAAATTACGGATTTAAAAAAATTGTGTTTTTAGTCTAATACCATTTTGCGAGAATTCAATCAGCTAAACCAGGGATGGCGAACCAGTGTTCAATGAGTTGAACAGGTTGAGAAACCTGTCCAGCGATAACTAAAAAGTAAAAAATAAATTAAATGTAAAAAAAACTTTCTTAAGAACAAGCTTTTATTTAAACGCGCTAAAAAGAATAAAATAAACTTTTCCTTTAAAACTTTTTTTACTATCAACTTATAACGTCATTACACAATTTATATGATATAAAAGCTTGTCGCGAGATTTACCTGTGTAGATAAACAAGTAAAATAAATAACTTGACCTGATTGATTTTGGTTTTTAAAAATTCAAGCTAAGTAAATATGAGTACTTAAATATTGCGACAAGCTTTTATATCATATAAATTGTGTAATGACGTTATAAGTTGATAGTAAAAAAAGTTTTAAAGGAAAAGTTTATTTTATTCTTTTTAGCGCGTTTAAATAAAAGCTTGTTCTTAAGAAAGTTTTTTTTACATTTAATTTATTGATGGGTAAGATACATTAAAAAAATGATCGTTCCGATTCTGTAATTATTTTTTGTCTGAGTTTCATAGATTAAAGTTAGATAAATTATTTAAAGAATTTCTTCAATACTCCATCTCAGTTTAACTTGGCAGCGTTGAGAAAGGTATACACAATGTACCAATCTACTTGAAAAATAGCTCTACTTTTTTGTTTTGAATTTAAATCCAAGGAAATAGATAGAAATTTGTAAAAAAATTGCATACGTTGTAGAAATTAGATTGTTTTTACGTTGTAGAAATGTAATTATTTTTTAGACAAAGTTAATTAATACTGTCAATAGCGCAACGTTATGAAATTCCAGTTTGGCTGAAAACCGATTTTCGACGCCAACTTTTGTCATTGTTGTAACAATAAAATTATTACAACAATGCAGATATATCCAAGTTGGCGCCCAAAACTAGTTTAACGTTTTAATTAATATCTTTTTAATTAATTGCAATATCGGAATATAAATGGTCAAAACATGCATTGTCATCCAAACTAAACGTGTATACAAAATTTCAGCTCAATGGGAGGAAGATATCAGCTTCAAAATTGAGTTGCAAGATTCCACCCGAACAAATTACATACATACATACATACATACATACATACATTGTAAGTTAAATAAAAGCTTTTAAAAATATTCGGATTCACCCATTCATTAGGAAATTGTATGATTCCAGCAATAAGTTTTATTTTTTACCGAATAGGATTGCGTCACTTCGGGGATACCTCTAACAGAAACGTTTATATGCTATCGATTGCAAATTAAACATTTTCCCTTCAATTGTGTTTATTTCAGGAGAATCTTTGATTTATTTTATTCATGCAATACAAGATTTAAATAAATTACTTTTTTCTTGTCAAACGTATTTGCTTAATAATATATATATTTGCGTATTATATTAAAATTTTGAACTACCCAAAGTTATATGTTTTTGTTCCTCTAAAAACTCTTAGTATTTTAGAAATGGTCTTACAATCCGTGTACGGTTTATATGCTCTAAAATGAAAAATATATTTTTATAACTGAATTTTTGTGCCTCGTTTATTAAAATAAAATATTGCTTTGGGATATAGCTTATAAATGTACTTAAATAAGTGGAGGAACAGAATTTTCACATAATATGAATATTTTTGACTGGATTAAGTCAGATATTTATATTTTAGTTTCTTTACAAATTGAATAAAAGTTGTAAACAATTTTATGAAGAGGATATTGAGTATAAACTCCTTGGCTATTTAAAAGTAAAATGTTTTATTTTGATACCCCACAGCTCACATTCTAAAATAAGACTAATTTACAATCATATGATCAGCTTTGGTGATATTTAAATTTTCAAAAATACTCTACATGTACGAAAACATTCTTTCAAAACCATACATCACATCTCATTCTCTGTCTTCCCCACAGCAGGCATTATTTTTTTATACTCAAAAAATTGAATACAGCATTTCCAAATGTTATTTTTTTTAAAAAAAATTAATATGAATACACTGCGGAATTGTCGGTTAGCTTCACTGAGCAGAAATTGTTTTAAGTGTACTGTTTTGAAAGACAAAATTAATTGGGAGAAGTTTTTCTCTCATTAGAATTTGTAATGATTGAATTGTGTTAAAGTTGTATTTATCGGTGAATTTTCCGTTTAACACTAAAGAAACAGAAAAATAAAAAATAAAATTTTTAAAGAAAATGGTTAGAAATACTTTTACATTTTGAAGAAAAATATATTTCCATTAAAATAAAAATAATAAATTTGCTTTTTGCTCCATCACAAATGCCTATGTAAAGAAGGTATTTTTGCTTAGTACAAGTTGTTTGACTATGAAATAAAATTTAGATTTTTTTCGAAAAATTAATTTAACATAAAAACATCATTTATAGGATTAAAATATATATAAATTAAAAGTATTGAAATCCCTCTTTATGTTACTTTAAATTTAAAATATAATTGAATAGAGGAAGATTGATTTTATTTCATAAACATAATCGTCGTATGTAACGATACTTCATTTATTCTCTTATTGTTTAAAAAGAGAGAGAGAGAGATGGTCACTTTTACTCTTTTTTACAGTTACTTTTTAAAAAAACATTACGATGTATTGTGTTTTCTTAGTCTCATATTCCACAATAAATACTTTTTCCTGGCTCAAATCGTTAGTCCAAAATAGTTTATTTTTCTTAAATTATTTTTTTTTAATTTTGCTTTGTTTAAAATAAGCAAGTATTTTTCAACTTTTGTTACACGTTTCTTTCTTTCGAGTTTTTATTTTTTTTAACTCTTCACTTTTATTGTGACTTAACCGATCAAACAACCCCGTGGACCCGCTTTTTCCACCCAAAATTCGCACAAGGTAACGTCACAGCTGTGAACGAGTTTTCTCCCGGTTTTAAAGCAACAAAGAGGCCGAACTGAGTAATAAAATCTTCCCCTGTAGACCTCCCACGAACTTTAAGGGGGAAAGGAATTAAATGTGTCGCACTTTCGAAGGAATTCTCAAAAAAGGAGTAAACGCTTTCGGAAGGATTTTTCAGGACAAGGACGAACACTCAGAGGGTTAATGTTATATCCCTTTCTTGAAGCTCTTTTAACCAAGGCCCGGAGTTCACAGGTGATACATCATTACAAATAGCTACCTGATCCAAAGCTTCAAAGTTGCATGCAAAATTGTTCTTAATATTTTTCAACCTAATTCTGTAACATGTATGTACAAATTCTTTAGATTTAATCCCACCAAACAGTGAATGTACCAGAGTTTCTTTCTTTACAGGAACGTATCCCATTTCTTCGGCAAGACTCTTTACAATATAAGACTTTTGCGAGCCGGTGTCCAGAACAATTCGCACGATTTTTTCTTTTTTATCTGATATGAGCTTGCACTTTAGAGTCTGTAAAAACACTTTAGGACCCACACTCAGGTTGGACATGTTGACCTCGTTGAAAACTTCAGCTTCTTCCGTCTTCTTGAAATCATTTTTTCTTGACTCGTTTGTTTCGCACATCAAGGGAACATGTTTCTTTCCGCAAATTACACATCTCAAAAATGAACATTTTCGGACGGGGTGACCGGGAGCCAGACAGGCAAAACAACAATTTTTTCCCCTCAAAATCCTTCATTTTCATCTAAACTCATTTTTTGTGCAGAAAAACAGTCTGCACTGGGATGAGTTTTCTCGCAAAACGCACATGACTTTTTGGTTTTATGAGTATGTGGATTGGTAAAAAGACCGGAGGCGGTGGGTGTTTTATTTTGTTTTACTCTTGGTTCAAATTTCTTATTTCTAAACCCAATATTGTCTTTATTTTTGTTTAAACCGAAACCTTGCATCGCCAAACAAATCCTTTCTTCTGATTCTACTTCAGATTTTAAGAATTTTAGTAAGCTACTAAGCCTTTCTTGCGGTTCGCCACTATGATGGAAATCAGGACCTCTTTGTCTTTGCAATGCTCTTAGTATATCTTCCGGTAAGCATGACTCAACCAAAGGATGAAGTAGAGCAGCGCTTTTATCCGTTGTTACGCCAAGTGTCTCTAATGCCCTAATCTGAGACTCCAAATGGTCATACAGCGTACATAAATTAACAGTCGAACTTTGCGAAGCGTTTTGTAAAACCAATTTTAAAAGCTCGCGGACATAGAATTCTATAAGTAAATCAGTTCGACCAAAACGCGATTTTAAAGATTCAACAGCTTTGGCGTAGTTGGCGCCGGTGGGTGGAAAACTTTCCACTACCTCCCGAGCGCGTGAGCCGCTAACGGTTGCTTGCACTAAATACTGAAATTTATTTTCTGGTGCTATATCAACATCATTATGAACATGTTCGAACTGGCTCCAAAAAGGTAACCAGTCCTTTAAATCTCCCGAAAAATGGCGTGATTCTAACTTAGGTAAGTGAAATTTCTTTTTTACACTACCTGACTCTGGCGTTTGATCATCTAGAGTATGTAAAACTGTCCGGGAGTTTAATCTCGCCAAATCCAACTCATGTTGTCTTTGTCGTTCTCTTTCTTCTTCTTGGCGCTTTCTCTCTTCTTCTTGGCGCTTTCTCTCTTCTTCTTGGCTCTTTCTCTCTTCTTCTTGGCGCTTTATCTGCCTTTCAGAAACAGTTGTAGCTAGTACGGTTGAAACAAAGTCCGGATCATTTTTATATTCTTTACTGTTTAAAATTACATCTTTCAGTGTAGATATGGTAACCTTCAACGGTAAGTCCTCATTGATCTCTTGACACAAATAAATTAGGTCTTCTTTCTTGAAGCCTTTAACAGATGTAAACATATTGACACTTAATAATCCTGTCACCGGACGCCAGATATCGTAAAAATAAAAAATAAAAAGTTTCTTGTATTGAAAATTAATACTCCAAACTATTAATACTGCCAAATCTCATTTATTTCACAAATTAACATGCCAACTAGAGTCCAAGACTCACCTAGTTATAAATAATTTTTTCATGGAATACTGTTAATTAAACAAAAACAGAACGAGCACTTCCTTGTTGCCACAGCGTACAAAATAATATACTTTTTCAATATCGTTCAGTTCACGGTGACAAAAAATTAAACAATGATAAATAAATTCACGTGAACAAAATAATAAATTTAAATAATTGTTTTGCTTTTAACATAATAAACTGAAATTTATAAAGTGGATCTCACACTTGTATTAAAACTCCTTCAGAAGTTCCAAATCGGTAGAAACCATCCTATTTCTCACTCATTACAAGGGCCAATATATTGGTATTCGGGGGAAAATTAAAGTTTTTACTACAATACATTTTTTTAATTAATTTTCTGGGTTTTTTTTCTGTTCACAAAGGTGGATGTAGAGTTCAATATCATAACGTGTAACATTTTTGTATTTTGTGGAAAGTTCTTTCGGAATTCTATCACATCCCCAGAATCCGGAATATAATGTTGATCTAGCCAAATTAAATTCCTAGAACAAGTTCACATCGTCAGAGCTCAGATACCTCCCTCTGGGAAGGAAACTGGGTGTCAAAATTAACGGTTGCAATTGGTATCGCCTACATGGTGCCGCACTAAAAAGGAATACCAGTCCCTGGGGAATGTACTAGATCTGAAAATGGTAAAAATACCAATCTGCAGCCTCATTGGGGGAAAAAAAGAGAGCGTGACGTAATACCGTATAGCAATTCTTCCCAACAGTTTTATCTTTTGGGCCGGTCAACGTTTGATAATTTTACGGTGGCCCGCTGAGGGCGGGGCGTTGATTATTTATATTTTAAATTGTTTTGATTTTATAATTTAATTGTATTTAAACATGCCTTCAGAATAAAATTCAGTTGCACAAAAAATAATTATAAAATGATTTTACATAAGATATAAAGTGATTTCCATGGACAGTCGCACAAACACGAAAAAAATACACCCCAGTAAATACAATGGAAATAATTTACTGGGGTGTATTTTTCTTATTATTATTCTGGTGTGTATATTCCTTATTATTTAATTATTAGCTTTATGTCTTTCCAATTGACAATATTCGAAACGAATCTGAGATGTATTTCATACTTTGCCGGATTCTGATTAGGCATTCTACAGAATGCCTAGGCATTGTGTGAAATAGGAATCATTTCATACATTGCCGGTGAGATTTAGGCATTCTATACAATGCCTAGGCATTGTATAGAATGCCGTATTTCATACTTTGCCGGTAACATATATATACGAAGGCTGTTCAGAAAGTATCGATACTGAATTTATTCTATTTATTCGAGAAAACCCCCAGCGGAGGGACTGTGCGCATCATGCACGCGCATATTTCACCTTGTCTCACAAAATTCGGCAGGTCTGTACAGCGCGCCGTTCAGTCACACTGACTTGTTTCACGTGGAGTGTTTGCGTGCGTTCGTCGAAAAAAGAAAATGTGTGAAAACACGGATAAGTGAATCTGTATCAAGTTTTGCTTTAAGCTCCATAAAATGGGCACCAAAACCTACGAGATGATGAAAACAACATTTGGAGATGAGGCAATGAGTCGTGCTCGGGTTTTCGAGTGGTTCCGGCGATTCAAGGAGGGTCGTCAATCAGTGAACAGTGATCCCCATTCTGGACGCCCATCCACCTCTCGCAATGAGGACAAGATTGCACAAGTGAAGGCTGTGGTGCTGATTTTTCCTCTTTCCCAAGATCAAGAACACCTTAAAAGGACACCGGTTTCAGGACATTGAAACCATAAAACAGAATTCGACACAGCAGCTTCAGGCCATCCCAAAGTCTGAGTTCCAGAAATGTTTCGAGGACTGGAAACATCGTTGGGCCAAGTGTGTTACTGCCAATGGAGCATATTTCGAAGGAGATTGACTCAAAACGTGTTTATGTATGTATGTTTTTGCATAATAAATTCAGTCTCGATACTTTTTGAACAGCCCTCGTAGATTAAAAAAACTTAAAATTAAGAAATTAAGAAAAACAGAGAGGTAGAAAAATGAGATACCTTAAAAATTATTATTCTTTGATTACAATATAAATATTAAGCAAATAATAACTATTGTTTAAATGTGACTAAAAATGTAAATAAAAAAAAAGAAAGGATTAAAACTAACCGTAAAACTTATCAATTTTTTGTTTCTTGCATTGCTTTTTGCTTCTGAAGCCTTGATTTATTAAAAGCTTTTATTTAACTTACAATGTATGTATGTATGTATGTATGTATGTATGTATGTATGTATGTATGTATGTATGTATGTAATTTGTTCGGGTGGAATCTTGCAACTCAATTTTGAAGCTGATATCTTCCTCCCATTGAGCTGAAATTTTGTATACACGTTTAGTTTGGATGACAATGCATGTTTTGACCATTTATATTCCGATATTGCAATTAATTAAAAAGATATTAATTAAAAACGTTAAACTAGTTTTGGGCGCCAACTTGGATATATCTGCATTGTTGTGTAATAATTTTATTGTTACAACAATGACAAAAGTTGGCGTCGAAAATCGGTTTTCAGCCAAACTGGAAGTTCATAACGTTGCACTATTGACAGTATTAATTAACTTTGTCTAAAAAATAATTACATTTCTACAACGTAAAAACAATCTAATTTCTACAACGTATGCAATTTTTTTTACAAATTTCTCTCTATTTCCTTGGATTTAAATTCAAAACAAAAAAGTAGAGCTATTTTTCAAGTAGATTGGTACATTGTATACCTTTCTCAACGCTGCCAAGTTAAACTGAGATGGAGTATTGAAGAAATTCTTTAAATAATTTATCTAACTTTAATCTATGAAACTCAGACAAAAAATAATTACAGAATCGGAAAGATCATTTTTTTTAATGTATCTTACCCATCAAAAAGGAATCCGCTAGGAAAACAATAAGAGAAAAATATTATCTAGAAATGCAATATATTTTCGATTAAAAAAATTTTTACAATAAAATGAAGTAATTTTTTAAAGAAATTTTCTAATTTTAAGCCTACGAGTAATTTAAATATACCTCATTTTATCACCAGTAATCTAAACACACACTTACGACATGTGTCCTTAAATTTAATTACAAATAGAATCTATTAATTTTATTTGAATTTAATTATTGATTTTTTCAAAATCAAGTTTCTAAAGATGATCTGAGCAATTAAAAAAAATAGATTCTTACGTAGAAGATATTCAATGTCCAGCAAAAAATTATCATTATTTGATAAAACTTTCTTTTTTGATTACAAAATGCGTTTTTAGTCTTAAGCATTTTATTGATTAATACAAATATTTAAATGCCTTTTGAAGTTTTTAATAAACAATTAAAATTTTCTTCTAATATGTTAGAGAAATACATACCTCATCTTCAAAATATTTCAAATAAATAATATATTCTTTAAGTTTTTCAAAAATAGTCAAAATTTTATTTAAACATTTAATAACTTTATCATTTATGAAGATAATCTCACTAAACCTTTTTTTTCGTGTGTAGAACAATGTTAGCCAAAATCTGCATGAAGATTGAAAAAATTGCTTAAAAATTACGGATTTAAAAAAATTGTGTTTTTAGTCTAATACCATTTTGCGAGAATTAATTCAGCTAAACCAGGGATGGCGAACCAGCGTTCAATGAGTTGAACAGGCTGAGAAACCTGTCCAGCGATAACTAAAAAGTAAAAAATAAATTAAATGTAAAAAAACTTTTTAAGAACAAGCTTTTATTTAAACGCGCTAAAAAGAATAAAATAAACTTTTCCTTTAAAACTTTTTTTACTATCAACTTATAACGTCATTACACAATTTATATGATATAAAAGCTTGTCGCAATATTTAAGTACTCATATTTACTTAGTTTGAATTTTTAAAAACCAAAATCAATCAGGTCAAGTTATTTATTTTACTTGTTTATCTACACAGGTAAATCTCGCGACAAGCTTTTATATCATATAAATTGTGTAATGACGTTATAAGTTGATAGTAAAAAAGATTTAAAGGAAAAGTTTATTTTATTCTTTTTAGCGCGTTTAAATAAAAGCTTGTTCTTAAAAAGTTTTTTTACATTTAATTTATTATTTTTAAAAGTGCATCCAAAACAGTCGATGCTCTACTTAACTGAACAGTGAGATAACTATCATTAAAAAAAATTATGGCACGTGTCAGTGTATTATCATGTGCGCGTAACACTATCATGTCTCATGAAGAGCATCGGTCGCCAGTAACCAAAACAACGACTTCATTAGCTCACCTTGGCGTTCATCTTGGCATTCAGTTTCACGTTCACCCGTATAGTTTCCGTTCCCGTAAGAATACGGGAATAAAATATAGCCTATGTTACTCCCCGTTAATGTAGCTTTCCATTAGTGAAAGCATTTTTAAAATCGCACCAGCCGTTTCCGAGATTAGCCGGAACAAACAGACAGACAGACAAAAATTTTAAAAATTGGTTTTTTGTTATGAGTACCGTATATACTTTTAGTACATTAAGTAAAAAGCTGCTAATTTGAAATTACAAACAGACACTTCAATTTTATTTATTTGTATAGATTATGATTTGTTTCTGTTGGGTTTATTTCGTTGGCCAGTTAAGATTAAGAGCTAACAAACAAAACTGTTTATTCTAATAGTTAATAAAAAAGGGGGGGGACACAAGACAATTACACAAATACTATTCTAAATGGAATATTTAAAAGCACGTCTTTGCCAAGAGTCTAGAGGCCGCGGTGGCCGAGTGGGCTAGGCATCGGATCATGGCTAGCGTGTCATGAGTTCGATCCCAGTACCACTAAAGATCCGCCGTGTAGGGGGAGCGATGCGCGTTAAATCTGTCGAGAGTTCAAACGTCCTCCCGTTGGTGTGGTGTGGTAGTTAGGAGAGGGGGTGCCAGCTCAGGTGTCGTCTGCGTCACTTGACCAGGGTTCCAAATGACGCGGACCGGCGCCAAAAGCCCTCGTGTTGCTAATCAGTGCGACGTTAATATTCTCTCACTTGCCAAGAGGCTAAAAAGTTCGTCTTAAGTCGGCAAATCGTTCCCTGTCTCGGCTGGGTCTGGGGATCGCCTTCCTGAGAAGTGATCTGAATCACGTGTTAGGGTGCGTGCAATGCCGTCCTCCTTGGGCCCTTCACACACACATACATATCTAATTATTCCCATATTACCAGAAAAAACTTGAAGAAATAAATGCTAAAAAAAGTACACAATACATAGGCACAAGCAAAGGATCTGTCGCAGTAAGTTTTAGATTCTGCGGAATATTTTACTTTGAAAGTGATGAGGTAACACGCTGAAAAGCACGTAAAACAATAAATGCACTCACTACAATTCTAAATTTATCTGAAGCACACAGTTCGGCACACAGATTGGCACAAAACCCAAATACAGAAGCAAATTTAGTAGAATAACAGTGATTTTTCAGTTTCATAATTCGAATAACATTCTATGTTATACAACATAAATGGAAATTTCAACATAAAGAAAGTTTAAAAAAACAAAATAAGATTACTGAATATATATACAAATTATATAAGCATACTCTCTCTCTCTCTCTGTCTCATTACATGTATTGTTAAAAACAATGATAAATGTCATTTATATCATTATTTCACAAACAAAACCATAAGATTGTATGGGGAATCATTGAATCTATCCAGATAAATGTTATAAATGTACTAAAATAAAATTAATCTAATAAAAAATACTAAGTTGCATAAAAAGCTCTTTTCATTATCTGAGACGAATAATTACAAAAAAGTTTCGTTTGTGTAATACAATACGTTTAACACGCTTCAATCTTTTAATTGCGTTTAACAAACGAGAAACTCTTATTTTTTATAATTAACAGATTTTTGTGAAAGTTATGACTAATTATTTGCTTAGAAATGAATCTTTCATTTAAATAAGTGTTCTGATTAATTCTCTTAATGAAACATTTCTTATTAGTTTTCCTATTTCATTAAAAAATTATGGCCTGTTTATATCAACCTTTTTTTAATAAAAGGAATTTTGGCACTTGCGTGCTTTAAATTCCGTTATGATTATAATAAGATTTTGTGCGAATATGAATACATTAATTCCTTTCATTTATGACATTCTACTCTAAATAATAACATCACTACAGGCAACATCATTCTTTCTCAAAATTAAATAAAACTCTTAAAAATATCTAAAGGTATTTTCATTTTAAAATTTCCAAAAATATTCCTTTAGGTTTAAAATATAATCTTTGTTACTAATTTTAATTTGTTTTTTCAAAACATATTTATTTATATTATTACAAACTCTTTTCTGCTAACATTATGTGATCTGCCAATATTTCCACACTAAATTCTTAAATATTTCTTACCACTTTAAGTGTTTAATATATACCTAAAATTCTAAGTTAGTTTTTTTACAAATTAATTTTATACTATGCTTTATTTTATATTTTAAACTTTTTTAAATTTGGAGTCCAAAATTTAAAATATTTAAAATTCAAGGTATAGGTACATTATTTAATGGCTTAAATTTCAAAAAATCCATCTACTTAAATGATGCAACAGAGGGAAAACGAGATAGCCTATTCATAAATTTTTAATGAAGAAGGATTCAAAGTTAGGAATATGTCAGTTTCAATTATCCCTAAATATCTCTGAAATAAGCGCTATATAATATTTGTATCTCTTGAATGCAGAGATTAAAGTACCTAATATTCAAAATAGACTTCAGTTGACATAAATGTAAGTTATATTGTACTCTGTAACTAATGTACTCATATAAATTTTTAGAAACCTAATAATTATTTATTTAAAGTTTGATGAGAAAAAATATCAAATTCTGAAATATTTCAGCGTTATAATAAATATGTATTAAAATGTCATTATATAATATGATATTTCAGATGCAAATATATTCCTTTACTAATCCATTTCAAAATACTTGAAAGAAAACCCTTAGATTTTAGTAATCCCAGATGTATATAAATTATTATCTCATTTTTTCAAGGCATTAAAAAAAGTACATTCTTCTTCATAACAAATCTAGAATAATAGTTGAAAACTTAACCAAGAAGTGACCCATAAAAAATTTTCAGTCCATTCTTTTTTCATCAGAGAACTCTCAATGGGATTATTTATGAGGATAGGCCAGTTTTTCTCAAACTGTTGAATGCGTGCCCTATGGGCGTGATAACCCTACGTGGGGGGGGGGGGAGTATACCGGAAATAAAAGACTATTTTAAAAAATTATTAGTTTACTGAAAGAAAACAAAACACATTCTGGCATAATAAAAAATAAAATACACGCTGCATATTTATAGTAACCTCTTCCAGTTTAAAAAATACTGTAGAAAAGTAACTTAATAATTAAAAGTAACCTATTACTTGAAAACAAATATTTATTACTTAAAAGTTAATTATTTAAAATATTTATTACTTTATATTAACAAATCCAAAATTTACTACTTATCTTGATAATTTGTGCGGTTTATAAGTAAGGTTGGGATGGATCTATACGCGGTTCTACTAATTTCTTCTTTTCTCTTTAAAACAAATATTTATTTCAACCAACTTTAATCGAGAAACCAAACAGGATTTATGTAAATGAAGAATTATATAAATTCGGGTTTCGCGAGTTGAAAGAGAGTGAAGTGAGAGGTTAAGTTATGTTAAGTGAAGTAAAGTGAAGCAAGTGATCTGTTGACGCGTAGTTGTTGACAAGCTGAAGTTGATACGTTTGATGTACTCAAGTAGAAGTGAACTTGAAGTTCGAGAATTCGTAAAAAGATTGCAGAGCGTGGAACCTACGACATTGAACAAGCCTAATAGAGTGCCTGCCAGTTACAGTGTAGGATCCGCTACATTAAAGATACAGGAACTGCATTCTTAATTAAATAGAAGCTAGTTATTAGTGTGTGACGTAGTTGTAATTGAGCGCATTTAAGCTGTCTTAGATTCAGTTGAGGATCTGTAATATTATCCCCGTATTAGAGTATCTCACCTCTGCACTCTACCATAGTTACCTATATTAGAATTGTATTGTGTCTAATCAATATTGGTTAATAAGAATTAATAAATTACTTTGATTGGAAATATTGTCTGCAGATTATTCTATTCCTCCTACACATATAGCTGGGTTTACAGATAGACAAGAGGGTTCGGATGTAAGGAGTAACCTGAGGTTACCACAAGATCGTATTGTAGCTTTAGCCTCAAAGTACATTATTATTTACCGATATATTGTTATTGTATGGAAGGTGGGGGTGGTGAAAATTATGACTGAAAACTGGATTGCAAATAATCAAAGTTTGAGAAGCACTGGGGTAGGCTACAGAGGATTGTTGTCATAATTAGAAGAAGAATCGGGTTATTTCCTTCTGCAGTAGAAACTTTCACTGCTCCAATGGTACGTAAGTATCTGTTGTGTTTTTAAATGACAAATTACCACGTTTTTGGACTGGTTGCCGAGCTCCAAGGACCTTGTTCTTCTAGAATTGCCTCATTTCTCTCTGACATTACTTCGCACAAATTTTTTCCCCGGCTATATTAAACACATGAGATGTTTGTTTCAAATCTACCAATTGATGTGGATAAACTTAAGATGAGTATATATCTACAGAATGTCAAAGAAAAACACCAAACATGTTGGAAAAGTGTGGGATGATACATCATGCCCCACTAGTTCAGAATAAGTGGGAATCGGTGTTTCTAGAAGGATTCACATTGAAAACTTATAACTATATTAAATTTAAACTTTACACTAGCATACTTTTTATTTCCGAAGGGCGACACTTTTGGAAATTATTATGTTATGTTTTAATAGCCCTACAAATTTGGTACATTTGTCACAGCTTTTGTGTAGAAATAAGTTAATTAGGGGATTAGCTAGGTAATCTACACATTTACTAGGGTGCTATGATAAATTGCATAAAATATTGTTTCATTTCTCAAACTACTTAGGTAATCTGTGAATTATCTAGATAATCTGCATATTACCTATTAGACACTCTTTAATTTGCACAGTAGTTATTATGCACCCATTAAAGTAAAAATAAGATCTTTGGTGGAACAACACACTTAAATTAAATGTTTTTAGTTACTTTTTTATATCTATAAGGGATCAAGTTAATACAATTGATTAATCAAAGCATTAGCTGATAGAATGAATAGTTATCAATTTAAAAACTATAAAATAAAGAATGCAATGGTTTAAAATATTATTGGGATTAAGGAAATTGACATAATGTGTTGTTTATTTATTTTTCAATATCAATCAAACAAACAATTTCTTATTTGATAGAATCAATCATTAATCAGTTGAAACCAGTACAATACAAATAATCAAAGGACTTACCATATTCGATAATGTATATATAACGGTTATCATTTAACATAGCGTTTTTCAAAACTTGGGGGTCGTGATAACTCTACGGGGGGCGCGAGCATATTGGGAAATGGAAAGCAAAAGAATACTTTAAAAAATTATTTATTTACTCAAAATAAGCAAATAAAATATAATCTGATATAATAAAAAATAAAATACATATTTATACATTGATATAATATACTTATAATTATATCAGTGCTGCGCAATGTATTTTATAATTAATTTTAGAACTAAGATAAGTATACTAAGTTAAGAACAAGTTTAATAATTAACAGTGATGATAATTTGTACGGTTTATAATTAATTTTTTAAATAACAATTAAAAATTACACGATTCGCTGCCCAATGCCACAGTTTTTTAACACGTAGGCGAACCTATTTGATGTATCGGGAGGAAGGGGTAGGAAAGGAATAAATAAGCAAATCCTCTGAAATAAGTAAAGTTGTCTCAAAATCTGGCAAAGCCTTCGGAATAATTTTAAGGGTAGCAGTGCACAGAAAAGACCGTACTTCGGAAAAACATATATATATACATCCGAGGCAATTAACGCACTGGCTTAGCGCGAGACATTTATATACGCCAGTGGCACTTACGAGGTCAAAATGGTATTGTGTAGCTTTAGCGTTAAAGTATATTATTATTGTATTCAATACATTGTTATTGTATGGCGGAGAGAGGAGGGTGCAAATTATGATTTAATGTTGGGTAGCAAAATTGAAAGTGTGAGAAGCACTGATTTAACGTATAATTTATTTTTATCATGATTGCGATTGCTATATCGGTATGTGCAAATATACTTCTTAATATTGGGTCTTTTAACACTTATTGTAATTTAATTTAAAAATTTTAGACAGGAAATGAGAGAAACAAATTTTTGATCTTTAATGGTACGGAAACTACTCATGTATGGAGATTACCTTGTTAAAGTGCAGAAAATTTTTGATTTCGTACTCAACGGAGCACACAAACCATTTATTCTTGAGATTAACTAGGTAAGCTGACATTGACCACTTTGAGATTTAACGGTAACATCTTCATTTATGTATACATGGTATTTAAAAATGCTTACAAGTGAAATTATCAATTTCGCTTGTAATAACAATCTCATTAGTAAATAAGAGTGGAACATATTCTTGACAAAACACAAATGAAGAATTTCTTTGTTTTTTATAACGCATAGTAGACTATTTTTTAACCGACTTTGTTTTTAAAATTTACAGAATTTGTGTTTGCTTCTTAAATTTATCAAGTTCAATTTTTTTTATAAAAATTCGATTGATTTATGTATTTTACGATTTAGCGACTTTTTATTAGAATGTTGATGGAAAATTTCACTATTCAATGGAAGAATTTATTAAGCATTGATAGCGCTTTGTCCATGTTATGCATAGATTTTGTTGAATAATTAATTTCTCATGTTTTCCTATTTAAATATACAAACTAGATATTTTTGAAACTATCAATACCTTCTTATTTTTATTAGAATTCTTCATTGTAATGTTACTTTTAAGTGATTTATTTTTCTTCGTGATATGTTCATTGCAAGAGTTTAAAGAAGTAACGTTACCATAGTTGCCGTTGAAGATTATTTGGCTCTTATGTCATTTTCAGTTTTGTCTTCACTTCAAGACTTACAAAATCACAAAAACAGAAAATCGCTGTATTAAGTCGCCCGTTACTATGACAAAATATAAAATTCCGAGAACTTTATACATCACAAAATGAATAGGAAAAAGTGAATTATTCCTAAAATATAAATTGTATACGAAATACCTTACATATTTATAAAGTTAATTGAGAAGAGTTAAGAATTAGTACTTCTTTATATTATTCTATGTTTAAAATGTATCAGTTAAAGTATAGAATGGTCATAAATTAACAAGAATTATATATTCCAACATAGTTCCTTCCTCAATTTTTGAACTGAAGCTTCTGCTAGAAACTGTCGAACAATAAGAAAAACGCATTTAAGTCACGAAATTGTGTCTGATAAATTGATGACGTTTAAGCGAACGCGATGGAAGCACAAAAGAAAACTTCTTTATTTTCCCCCACTCAATCATTGTAGCTGATTAGTTAATTAAGCTCCTTATGCTGAATGGAATCTGTGAAATGTTTCAAAAGAAGAAACAAACAAGAAAATGAAGAAACTGAATGAAAGTACTCTCCAGAATTAATTTCTGATTCTTTCTTCTTAAAGATAATGAGAACAAGCGATAGAAACTCGTCAAACGCAAATGACGTCCATTATCTAAAGCACTTTTCCTAGCTCAAAACTCGAGACGAAGTAATAAGACCCTCGAATTCTAAATTGCTGTTTATTAATAGAATTATGAGCTTGACTCATTCGATTTTTTGGAATTAAAATTAAAATTAAGTTGTTCTTCATATCACCTGATTTTCCTCGCAATAAAAACTAAATAATCCAATTACCTCTGGTTTGCCTGGTCTATTAGAAATCCCACTTTATTTTCTGGATTCTTATAAAACGATTGCACTAAAATTAGGTATGTCTTGTTAAATTATTTATTTATATTCATAACTCGAGAGCGGGCACGCGGGCACAGAGTCACCCCAGGCTCATGAAATCTTTAATTCTGGAATAACTGTTTATTTGTTACCAACGAACTTGTCAGTATCCCCCTATATGACATTCTTCATGGGAACTAAAATTTATTTGTCACATAGCTCCCTCTTTATTGGGAATGGCAAAAGATTTTTACAACCTTAAAGTCTTTGAAATGACTGAGTTCTCCGCGTGTCCACTTTTGTTCCAAAATATTTTATATGAACAAACAATATTTCCCCCTGTGAATAACTTAGTGGTTTTGATCGTTGTACTGTACGACTCATTTTGGCTGATAAATGTAAATGAACACAATCTAAAACGTGGATGAACAAAATATAATGAAAGAAATGGGCATCTGTGCGATCGCTATTGGACGAAGTTAAAACTGATTAAGAAAAAAAAAACCTGATTAAATAATATGGATAATAATTACGATAGGGGAAGTAAATTTGAGAAAAATGATGAACCTGAAACGTTTGAATTGAAAGAAAAGTTTTCAAATGTAACCTAAGAAACTCCATCAAGAAGGATATGAAGCCACAAATGTACTTCAAGACACACTACGCCCTGTCAAAAAAACACAAGCAAAAAAAAGTTCAACAAGCTATTTGTCGATCTTCAAAGGACAATAAAACTAATATAACTGGAAAAATTATGACAGCTTTCCCTGCAAATATCATTTCTGTAATTTTAGCAAAAAGTGTCTGTGATTTATGTCTTCAACTTCTGTCACTTCTGCTATTACTTCAGGGGATTATTAAAGTTAAGTACATTTGAAACATTTTAGCTCAGTTTGATTTGATTTTTTCTCAAAGTGTCAAAGAAAAATTGAATAGTTCTTAAATGTAGGTATGTATACTTTCTCTTATAGTTAAATTATTCACTGAAATTACGATTTTTATCGTGTACAATAAATATAATTATAAAAAAGGATTGGGATGACTCTGTCACCCCGCTTGACCATTAAAGTTAGTATCAAGTGCAAGCCTTCTCCCGGGTTAATAATTCATTTATTTTTTGTTTAAATGTTTGATGTTTTAAGGTTACAACAGATACAAACTTATATTTCTTTAAAATGTTTATGGCGAATTTTCAATTCTAAAATGCAAGAAATTAATTTTATTTCTTAAAATCAAGATATTAATTAAATTTTACATTTTAGAGTATCTTTTCTATTGCATTGATTTTGATAAGCAAATTAATAAGGATCTACTTTACCCAATATATATATATATATATATAATAAAAAAAAAAAAAAATATATATAGTATATATGTATATATATATAAAAAGAGTTAAATTTCCTTAGACTAATGAGAAAAATTTTAATCAAATCATTAATTATACAATTAACTAGAACTAGTAACAAATATTATAGCATTAATTATAGCTAAATTGGTAGCTGTTTAATAGCAGCTGCAGCTAAATTGTATGTTTTATTTTTGCGCAGATTTCCCAGTTCAGTTGTAGGAAACTTGTGCTTCATATTTTCGGTTATGTGCATGATTATTGCTGATATGAGTATATATTGCAGATTAAGTATTAGTGATTCGATCTCCCCATGGATCAAGTCTGTCTTTATTTGACAGCTCTGGTGACTTAGTGGTAGCGTTTCAGCTTCATAAACCTAGGGTTGCGGGTTCGATTCCGGCTAGAGTCGATATATTTTCTGGATGCAAAAATCGTGGGCATGCATGTCATATGATTATGTAACATGTAAAAGATCCCTTTAGTATCGATTCGGCGCTGGTACTATAGGCAAATTACGGCAATAAATAGTATCCAACAAGAGCTTGAATTAAAAATTAATTCAAGCATCTAAATCTGAAAGTGAAACTTCCACTAGAGATGGTGCCACCATAAAATGACTCTCATGTTTGAGGACTTGCCTTGTCTGCAAAAGTTAAGTTGCTTAAATGCAGCCCATTAAGAATATTTGAATTGAAATTTAACTAGACAACTTGCAAATATGTCAAGAAAAAGTGACTCTGCTTTTAAGTCATTGAAAAATTCTTTTTAATTTCCTAGAAAAAATATTTTAGTTAGTAGTTTTTTTTTTTTTTTTTTTTTTTTTTACATTTGATTAGCTTTTGATAGGAAACATTTTAAGGCGTCTCCAGCGGACCATAAATGTAAGGCGCAAGCTTTATCATTCCCTTATTTTTGATTAATTTAATTTCGTTGGAATTTCAAAGCATTTGTAAGTTATTTTTCTTTAAAAATGTGCAATGTGAGGGAATTAGATAATTCATTTTGCAATGATAAAAAGTTTTAATTACCTGAATTTTTCTTTTTTTGCTTCTTTTGTCGAATGATAAATGATGAATGTTAATATGAATTAGCATTATGTTTTTATTCAATATAAAAAACAAAAATTAAAAAAAATGTATAGTATTTTCAAAAATAATTTTTTTTTTTTGATTTTCAAGATAAGTATATTTAACCACGATGTTAAATATAAGTAATTATAATATTATTAGATATACTTTTGTAAGATTGATTAGAAAAAAAAATATTTTACCACTTTTTTCCTACTTTATACTTGGCACCAACTGGGAAATACGAAATTAAATTACTCTTATTCATCGCACGTGTAGGACTTCAAAAAAAAATTTATATTTCAATTTCTTTCAAGATACTTTAAATGATTTTAAGAGCGCATTAAATAAACTTCTTGAATAAAGTCTCAGTTTTGATGTTATCTACCCACAAGGACATTTCTTAGACAATTTACAATTAGTGTAAGATCTATTGCAGTGATGGCGAACCTATGAGCCGTGGGTCAGCCACTGACCCCCGAAAGCTTTTTAACTGACCCACGATTGCTGTGCAACCACTTGTTTTTTTACGTGGGTTTATTTAGTTCTTCTAACTTGTGTGGATTATTTTTGTTCTGTATTTTTCAAGCACTACATTGGCACAAAATCAATTTAAATTCTGTCTATAACCTTCAGTTTGATCATTATATTTCCAAAGTTACACAAATGACAACAAATGTATATGAAAATATGTAGTACTTGAAATAAAGCAAAAATGCTTAAAAAATATCAAAAAAATTGTTTAATTTTACTCACATTTTTTTTGATAAAAAACACCGACAAACTAAAGCAAATAACCATATTTGAAGCACTTTCTTTGGATGAAATGCACTTTTGTAAGGCTATGTTCAGTTATGTTTGTAGAAAGAGACTTCCATAGTACTTGTATCGTCCCTTCACTGATTCACCTTGTGAGATGCCAATGGGGGCCATGCACATGTCTCTTTATTCTCGATTATGGCAATTTTTGGCTCGCAATTTAAGGCGCTTGCACCAGTCAGTATCAGTGTTGAACTTACATTTCGAAATCATTTTAAAATAATGTGTATGTGTATTATATATATATATATATATATATAGGTACGTTAATACCAAATTTGTTCTCGAATTATTGTATTCAGATTATAAATATTTTTAATTGTAGCCCTGTACTATGTCGGCGGTTAAAAAATTAAAAACAAGCCATACAAGTTTCTGGCTATATCAAGCTGAATGGTTTGATAAATATGGAGGAATTGAAATGAATAAAAAGGTTATACGTATAATTTGTAATGAAAAAGTGACTGCACGAACATATAATGTAAAAAGACATTTTGAAACGTTGCATTTTAATCTCGGCATGTCGGCAGATGAAGAAAGAAAAACATTTTTTTTCAAAAGAAAAAAAAAGAGAGAATTTTTCTCTAAGCAGTGTTTAAAAAAGTTTTTTGGTTCCAAAAAATAACATTACAGCTGCTAGTTTACAAGTTGCCAATTGCATTGCTCGCAACAGGAAACCTCTTTCAGAAGAAGAATTTGTAAAAAAAAAGCGTTTTTAGAATGCAGTCCTACATTGTTTGCTGATTTTAAAGAAAAATGCTTGATTATGAAGTGTATAAATAAGTTTTCTATAAGTCGCAATATAATTAAATATCGAATAATAGCAACAAACATTTTTTCACGCATATACATAACGCCTTAAATTATGTAGAAATGTATTCAATTGCATTAGATGACATTAATAATATAAATGGTTATGCACAACTTGTAGTTTTTGGTCGGTATAAGTTTGGAAATATAATGAAAGAAGAGTCATGAAGCTAATAACGTTGAAAGGATAGTGTACCAGTCTTGATATTTTTGTAGAATTTGATATTGTATTTAATAAAATGGATTCTGACTTTCAGAGAATAGTTTCTGTAATAACAGACGGTGCACCTAGTATGGTAGGGGAAAACATTGGATTTATTCAGCATCTTAAGCAAAATATCTGACATTTCCTGATTGAATTTCATTGTATAATACACCAGCAAGTTTTATTTGCGAAGCATGGTTTAAAAAAATTTTCCATTGTACTGTCAGTTGTTATAAAAATAACCAACTTTATATAAACACAAGAGCTCTTTATAAAAGGCAATTTGTACAATTCTTAGAGAAATTGAATGCCAATATTCAGGAATTTTGACATGCAAGAACGTCCTATGGCTTAGTTTCGGTTAAGTCCTTCATCGCTTTGTAACGGTATTGGAAGAAATTAAGATCTTTTTAATTTAAAAAGACAACAGTATCGATGAATTATCCAATATACATTAATCAACTAATCAAATGTTTTTATGAGACATCAATCAGAATTTTAATGAACTGAATAAAAAACACGGATTAATCGTTTTAACAATGTTTCAAAATATTAAAATATTTATGACGAAACTTAACATCTTTACTAAGGATTTGGAAATGAAAATCATGAAATATTTTGATCAATTACAAACACATTTTCAAACAACAATAATTTTTGAAAACTCTGTTGACATTTAAGAAAATGTAATTAAAAAATATGTAATGAATATTCTGGAAATACAACAAGATTTTAAAGAGAGATTCAATCAATTTAACAATTGGGAAAATGTATTTCACTTTATCTTATACCCATACAAAATAGAACTTAAAGCAGAGTACGTGGAACACGTTTTGAACCAAGAAACGTAACGGAAAGACATCATTTTCCATCAAGCGGAGTAATGGTATGGGCAGGCATCATGATGGACGGCCGCACAGACCTCCATTTCTTTGACACGGGGTCTGTGACTGCTCAAAGATACAGAGACGAAGTTCTTGAGCCTTATGTTTGCTTGTTTCGAGGTGCTGTCGGTCCTGACTTTATATTCATGGATGATAATGCGCCATGTCACCGAGCGGTTCTGGTTGATTACTTCCTTGAAACGGAAAATATCCAGCGCATGTCATGGCCTGCGAACTCCCCTGATTTAAATCCCCTCGAGCATGTATGCGATATGCTCGGGAGACAAATTGCAGCTCTTTCGCACCCACCAAGCTCCGTTACAGAACTGAAGAGCGATCTCCAAGAAGCTTGGAACCGTTTGAGCCAACAACTCATTCATCATCTCATAGCAAGTATGGTATATCCTATGCAGCGTGCCTGGCTGCCAGACGTGGCCACACGCCTTATTAAACTGCAGCATCAGTATTTTTTTTAATGTTTTCTTTCATTTTTTTCTTTAAAGTGTGAATACTTGCTATGCTCAATTTTTTTCAAACTGCTACTTTGGATAATAAAATTAATTATTATCATTCTTCTGATTTGCTTCCTTATTTTATAACCATTTTAAACTCGCATATCACGTTTCCCACCATTCTGATTTACAGTTCCTTCTTTATTCACATAATTATCAATTATGCTTAACTTTTGGACACAAGTATATAAATATATATATATGTAATATATAAAATTCTCGTGTCACAGTGTTTGTAACCAAAATCCTCCGAAACGGTGACACCGATTCTTATGAAATTTTGTGCGTATATTCAGTAGGTCTGAGAATAGGACGTAAACTATTTTTCATTCCGATATTGCAATTAGTTAAAAAGATATTAATAAAAAACCTTAAAACGCTTAATTGTCTTAACCCTGCGCGTTATTTTTCCCGCCTAGCGTCGTGAATGAACAGAGGGTGAAATTTTTCGGTATTCTCTACGTTATTTAAGCAGCCATCCGATTTTTGTTTTTTAAATCAGACAAAAAATAATTACAGAATCGGAAAGATCATTTCTCTCGCCACGATACAGTATAATGTTTTTGCAAAATAGTAATAATTTCTATTTTTTATGATTTTTTAAAATCAAGTTAAGACCGATGCGTTTTTATGAAAATCTTTTTCTAAATCGTTGCGTATGAATTTATTTTCGTGTTATTAAAACGATATTTTGTGTTAAATAAGTTCATGCGTTTTCTTTTTGAATCAGTCATTTAAAAAATAAAATGCTGAAAATTTTTTTTCTATGATTTTTTAAAAAATAGACAAAATTTTAACTAAAAAATTAAATAACTTCGTCATTTATTAAAATCATCGTACGAAACTTTTTTTACGTTTGTAGAATAATGTTGTCCAACTTCTGTGTGAAGATTGCCGTTTCTGCAAGAAGTAATTTAAACGGGTTTTTTTTGTACATTTTTGATTTAAAGGTATTTTGATTTTGCAATTAATGTGTGAAATTTCAAAACTTTAACAAGAAAGTTAAGCCCTCAAAAAAAATGAGAACTTTAAAAAAATTCTCAATTGCGTCGAGGTCATTCACTTTGCGTTAGCTTTCTGTTTGGAAAACGGGAAATGTTGAGATAGATTTGAGTCTTTCACTGATGCAGAAAACGGGGAATTCTTCATAACATTGCTATTTGTGGCGGAACGCTCATTCATATAACGCATCACAACCGATAGTTTTTTTTATTCTTAAAGATTGATTTATTGAAGAACAGTGGAATATAAGAAAAATATATCATAAAAAATATAAGGAAATATTCTAAAATATATTTTTATCACATAGTATTATTTTCAACTTTTTTTTAATATAACACTCAAAAACAACGCAATAAAGAAATAAACAGCCATTTCAATAGGTAACGGTAAGAATTTTTGCATTATTTATATTTGTGAAAAATTTAATCGCGTTTTTACTCCGTTATCATTATTTTAAATAAGTTTATTTGCAATACATTTAAATGTATTGCTTTAAATAAATATTTTTTTCAAAATAAAGTAGCATTGTTTCCTGTAAATCATTAAACGAAATTTTTCAATCGTTTTGTATGGATTTCTTATAATTATGATAAGTAAACCATCTAAACTAAAAAAGTTCATACTTTTCCCTTTTGAAATCAGTGATTTAATAAATTTATAAATACCAAACATACTTTATTTCATCACGATACGAATTTTTTCCCCTTCAAAACCATAATATTTTGCCTATTATATGATTCCTTCTAAAATGAATAAATATCGATCCATTTAAATGAATATGATTTTTTAAAAGTTCATTGATCATCCAGAATCAGTAATTTAAAAAATAAAATGCCGAAAACTATCTTTTTTATTTAAGAATTTTAAAAAAAAAACTTTTTTTTTTTACAAAATAATGATATGTTGCATATTTTATGATTTTTTCTAAAATGAATCAATATCGGTGTCGAACATTTAAAAAATCCACAATCTCACTTCAAAATTTAAAATAGTAGTGAAATTTCGTAATTTGAAAATGTTAAACGAGAAAGCCACGACACGCACTCACGGGCCATGCACTCTCATCGTACGCGTCACACCCACACGAAAAATCTGGCATCAGAAAGAAAGGAGGAAATTAACATAGGGTTTAAGTTATACCCTCGGTAAAAGCCCGTGCAACACCAGGCCATGCAGTTAGTATATATATATATGTTAGTGATATAATTTTGTATTATCAATTTTATTATGCCATGTATTTCTTTCATTTTATGTTACTATATATATATATATATCTATTTTTAGAAATATCATCTTAAATTTTATAAAAAGAAATAACGATTTAGTCACAGATAATGATGTTAAGCAAAATAATTTTAAGCTATTCCGCAATAATTGCTTGGAATACAATTATCCAAGTAACTTCATTTTTAAATATATTTCTAAATTATCTCTCTAATTCTCCTTTTTAAAGTTTAAGTATTATTCTTTGTTTTTTTCTCCTTCTGTTTCTTATTATTTTCAATTTGTTTTAGTTTGCTTTGTTTAATTACAAAAAAAACTATCCAGGTGGCGCCACTAATTTTTGCATCTGGTTTTACCAACTTAACACGTCATTTTTAACGATCATTTAGCGTATTGTTCTCGTACGTACAGTTTTTCTCGCTCTCCGGTTATTTGCATTTTTTCATGTAAGTTTTTGCTTCATTATTCCTTTTCAAAATTATTTTTATTTGTATTTTGTTAGGATTAATTTCCTTTCATATTTTCTATTATTTTTATTTTATTTTTCTTTTGGTTGCAAATTACACGTGGTTGGTTTTAGGCCTAACTTTTCAATATTGGTATGTTTTCCTGTTATGTATAAAATTTCTGCTGAACAGGGGAAGGTAGGATCCATAAAATATATTTAACCCTAATTTTGCTGGTCCTAATTCAGCAACAGCTTTAGAAATCATAACAGGTCTTCATTTTAGTCTATTGACTCTTTTGGCTTCTTACATATTAAAGTTCTAATTCTGTTCCATGTTATACATACGCTTAGTTAATTCTTCTATAATAGACTCTTCCATCATTTTTAAAGTGTGTTTCTTTAAATCTGGTTTAAATCTTCTAGCTTTGTTAGTGATATTATTTTGTATTATCAATTTTATTATGCCATGTATTTCTTTCATTTTATGTTACTATATATATATATAAATCTTGGAGCCCGAATAATATTATTAGTGATATATATATGCACTAATGAATAATACTTTACAACAAAAATAATGTAATTTTCGTTACTCCTTGTTCATTCAATCACTCCTTGCCATTTGCACCAAACACTTAAGAACTTTTAGCCATACTAAATAACTTTAAATCGTCAATCCTCGCTTTTTTTACTCGTTAAGCCAATTGAATTTTAAAGATGCTTATTTTTAAAAATACTTAATTAAAAAATTTTAAACTTTATTCTTATGTAATTGGGAATTAGTGACCCACGAGCTGGTATTAAAAAAAATATGAACAAAATTTGACCCACGTCTCAAAAAGGTTCGCTATCCCTGATCTATTGTATGATAATAGTAACCGGTTTCGAATATGTTTATTCAATTCATTGCATTTTAATATTATAAGCCATGTAATTTTTTCAAGCCTACATTTATAACTCATTTTCAAACTATAGGTGAGTAAAACCACAAAATCACACTTTTTTTATCAATAGAGTTTAACTATGATGAATATAAAAATGTGTGAAAAATTGATTTATCTTATTTAATGTGAATTCCATAAAGTAACCATAGAAGTTTTTCTCAAACAAGGTAATACGCCTCAAGCTTGGTATACACCACGCAAAAAAAGTTTTTGATAAACTGAAACGTTCTCTATTGAATCGTGAGGTCACTTTATCAGCTATACTTTTATGCATTAAACCAGTATTAATTGTTCTTTTTATGTATTAAATGTTCTCTTATCTAATTGAATAAACTCTGCATATTTGTAAAAACATTTTGAAAAAATGGTTGTATACTGATTTTGCATTTTGAAGCAAATCAAGTTTTAGAGACAGAATATTTTAAAGCTTGAACTACCTTGAAATGACGAAAATATACAAGGTGCAGTAAAAAAAACGAGACTAAGTGTGTAATGTGGAAGAAGAGTAGAATTGGCAACAACTGTTTTGGTGACGCCCTCTCTATTCTATCCATGTTGTAACCAATTTCGCCTTAACCGATCACGGCAGTTGGGAGTATTGCGTCATAGAGTAAACATGTGCAACTGCATTCTGCCGGGAAAATGTCGAATCAACATTAAGTTTCTTATGAATTTAAGAAATCAGCCTCGAAAATGTCTCAAATATTAACCGAGGCTTATGGTAATGAAACTTTGTCTTATACATATGTGTTTGAATGATATAAGCGGTTTTCAGACTGAAGGGACAGTGTGGGAGATGATGTACTTGATGGAAGTATAAGATCAGGGATTACAGCCCAAAACATCGCCAGAATTTGTTGTATGAGTGGATTACCACACACATCAGTGGTCAGACCGTTAATGGACAGTACTATATTGAAGTACTAAAGAAACTTCTTGATAAAATTAAGATAAAAATGACCAGAATTGGGGTGTGAGGGATGGTTTATGCATCAAAGCAATGCACCTACTCACACGGACCTATCTGTAAAGCATTTTTTCTGACCAGCAAAAAACATTACTGTGATAGAGCATCATCCTTATTCACATGATTTTGCCCCATGTGACTTTTTTATTTCCTACAGTGAAAACTTATTAAAGGAAGCCCAATTTGCATTATTGGGTTCTATCAAAATCGGAGAATCTCCTGAAGAGCCTTCTGAAAACCTCATTTACGAACTGTTATCAGCAATGGCAGCAACAAATGCAGAAGTGTGTGAATACTGAAGGGAACTACTTTCAAGGTGATAATGTCACGGAGAAGTGATTCTCAACGTGAAATTATTTATTAGACCAGTCCTTTTTTTTTTGTCTGTGTGCCACACCTCTTACAGTTAAAGTGGCATCAGAATTTCACGTCATACGAATTTAAGACTTAGAATCTTATTTATTCCAGAACTCGGATGTCATAACTTGGTCACAACAACACTGACAACACAACCATAACCATCATCGCTCGGCTACCACCGTCCCATCAAGAATTTTCTACAACTATGTATTTACGACAAAATATTATCTTTTTTATGCTGCTTGCTGTTTTTATCTAAGCATTTTTCTATAACGTATTAAAATGTAATTAAATTTTTATACAGATCATTAAAAAAATAATATTATGTTAATCTGTAATGGCGATACAAGTGTTTAGTACATTCAAGTGTCTCAGCATAAAATATCTATTCAAAAACTCAATTCTAATAACAATATAACTCATACAATTTAAATGATTAAATTTATTTCTCATATAAAGTAGTAAAAGTTTCATTCTTGATATATTTTCTCACATTAAAAGAAAGAAGTCGGCACTGGGGTTTAAGTGTCTCATCTTGAAAATATATATCATCACTACTTTGGAATGTATATTTTTAAATTGCATATTATTTATTTCACAATCTGACAAAAAAGTGTCTGTGTAGAAAAGAAAATTGGACTTTCTTCCTTCATTTTCGCTCTTGGTGTCCTATAATATACTTTCCTTCTCCAAGCTGAAATGGAATGTTATATTTTTCTTGTCATTTTTTTCTCTGACATTTTATTTATACTATTGGAATTGTTTTGAAAGGTTGGTAATAAAAATTTTATCCGCTCAAAATGTGAATGATTTCTACATAAAAAATTGGAATTACTATGGTTTAAAAAGCTTTTTGTACATTTATAGCTCTGAAATGAAAAAAAGAAGGTAGAGTAATAAATTTCATTTACTTAACTCTTCTTTTTTTCTGTTTATTATTATTACTATTACTATTATTATGTTTATTATTACTATTACTATTTTCAATCTGCTTCACCTTTTCTAAAAATTTTTGGTGAAAAGTTTAAACCGAAACGACAGAAAAAGTTATAATAGTATGATGAGACTGATCTTAATCTTGAAGTTTTGACACATGATCCTTATACAAATTATTTTCATTCTTAATAATTTTTCAAAATTATAAAATAGTAATTTGTTCTTGAACTGAATAGTATTTTTATTGAATGATTCTTGATCTAAGAAATTATTTCTCTCCAAATTCAACAAAATATGTATACGTTTAGGTCGTTTTCTTAATAATAATATTTATAGTTAGCTAGAATAGTATTTAAAAGCCCAGTGGCTGAGTAGTAGCGTATTGCGCTTCCACGCCACAGGTTCAGGTTTCAAACCTCAGGCTGGGCAAGGTCGACTCAGTCTTTCATCCTTTCAGTGGGTCGATAAATTACCAAACTTGCTGGGGAAGTAAACACTGGAGGTTTCATGTTAGACTGACCCCTTGATTGAAACATCTGCTCATGTGCCTCAGTGCCCAAGGTCATAAAACTGAGATGGGCATAGTAGGCCTTGCCTCTCATTGCCTACTGCGCCACTGAGTTTAGTTTATAACAATACTTAACTTTTTACTAACTTAAATAAGCAAATACACCTGGTTTCCTAACATAGCAAAGGTAAAATATTGAGTAAAAGTTTTAAAGAAAAGGCAATAATACAGCCTACTTTCGATTCGCTTACCTCTAAAGTCTAAATTCCAGATTATAAAGAAAATTAACAAAATACTGCAAATTATCAGTAGGTACAATCAGTGAAATTCAAGAAAATTAAACGCGGCATTATAAAATGGAATAAATGAATTTTTAAACATTTTTATTATAGTCTTCAGTTCAGAAAATGAACTTGTTTTCAACAGACAGTTATTTAAGAAACATTCACTAATTAAATCAGTTTTTTTAAAGTATTGCAAGGAATTTGAATAAGATTTTATTTTTCAAGATATTTTATTTTGGGAAAGCATACTAGATCAGATTCAGTCATTGTTTTTCTGATCTCTATGTTTTTTTTCTATTACTATTGTATTGCAATTTTAAATAAAAGAAGTAAATAACTACTCTCTTCCTTTTATTTGAAAAATGCCCGTTCTCTCCTTTTCCAAGTTTTTCTGCAAGTCATCTTTTAAAAGGCTGAACCCTATTCCCCTCTTTTTGAATGAATCCTTCCTTTCGTGACGTCCTTCTTCTCAAGTTCTTCTGGGGAACAAATATTTACAAGAATGCGTAATATGAAGGATAGAATGAAAACAAAAGTGGTTTTTCCACTTGAAGGTACATATTTTTGCAAGTGGTTTTTTTTTCCCTTTCTTTTTACTTTTAATTCCGAGCATCTCTTCAAAATAATGAGAAGTGAAAAGAACATAAATGTGGCACTCATATTTTTTGGAAGTTTTATTTTAGCGTGAACGAAAGGCTACAACTATTTTGAGTCACTTAATTCATTTTAGTCACGAATGCGGCATAATTCTATTTTTAATTTAATCTCGTGTTAAAGGGATATTCTCCCACTCAGTCGGTGACGTGGAACAATAATTGAAGTGTTTGTCAATGATTGCGTCTAACATGAAATTGGAATATAGTATTTTGAGGACCATAATAATATATCCATCCATTACTTAAGGGTACCAGGACATGCTCGAAAGAGTAAAATGCCAAAATTAAGACTCTCTAATTATGAATCATATATCTTTAAAAGTTTCTTATAGGAGTTTAGATATTTTTAGTGAACTTAATAAAGATATTTTAATCATTCTGTAGAAATGCAGAAATAATTTTTAGTTCATTTTTTTTAAATTTAAGTTGGACATAATTTTTGAGATTTCATATTACATGCTTACGTTTAGGTACCATTCCATTTTTTGTGAAAATATTTCTTGAATATACAAAATATTTTACATACATATATAAAACAATGAACAAAATTTACTTAAATCTTTATGTATATATAATTATTTATAATTTCTCTGAAAAAACCTTAGACCTTAAATTTATGAAAATCTCGGTCCCCCGCCCCCTTTTCTGATGTAAAGCTAGATTTTCAAAAACAAAAAAAGGCATTAAAAAGAGAAAATATTATTGTTTCTTTCTGGTTAAATACAAAATAATGGTTTAAATGCATTAAACACAGGAGGAACTATGTCTTAAAATGTTTCAAAGAAGGTGTTAAATTATTATCTATTACTTTTTTTCATATTTTAAGGTTATTTTATCAACTAATATATAAGTGTTATAAATTTTTAGATTCAGAAAAATATGCACTATTTTTTTAATGCAAAAATTTAAAAATAATTTTTTTGAAAGTATATGACGTTCTGTTTCCCATAAAAAATTTAATTTTGGGAATTTCCCACCAAAATCAGCTGTTTCAATCACGAGTTAAAATATATGAGACTCGAAAATTTCAACATTTAAGATTGTCATTTTCAGAGAAAGTAAACAGTTGTGTGTGTGTGGTTTTTTTTAAAAAATACTCTGTTACGGAATTAGTATTTAGCACTTGCCATGTAGAGTGTTTGATGCAAGTTAAATTTGTAAAAGCATAAAGATAAAGATGAGTTGGGATACCAGCTTATAACTTTACGCCTCATTTTCTGATCTTTGTTTAAAATTAGAGACTGTGGGCAACACACCTTCGTTTTGGATATAGATCGCTAATTGAGAAGCATTCATCACAACAAACAATAATAGAGCTGTAGGGTTTATAAATTCCAGGGAGTATGATTTTAATTACAAAAAAATAATTTAGAGTTATTTTCTAGTAGTAAAATTGGGAAGCAAAATATTTAAATGCGTTACAAAACACAATCATGATATAGAAAGGAAGAATTACTACAAAACATACTTAAGGTTGTTTTCAGCTAATGTTAAAGAATAGGGCCCCCATCCAGAATATTTTTTCATATATAAAAGTACTCAAAGATTAATATTATATTCTGGCTGCTCTATCCTGTGGAGAATGATTTATAATTTCATACTACTCATTTTTATACGAGTGACACATTTTTTTTCTTTTATAAAATGTGTTTCGCATTTTATCTCCTATGCCATAATACTAAATGAGCTATCCCTTTCCATGTTAAAAGAAAAAACTAATTATTTATGAAATATTTTGAAAATTTAAGAACACTATATTGTAACCAAATACTTTAGTTACAATGTCACAAATTTTTATAAAAATTGAAGCATTTTTTTTTCTTTATTAAAATTTTATCCGCGTTAAGCTCATGCTGTTGTGCATATGGCGAAAGCAGCCTTAATGTATTTATTTCTTGATTTTTTGAATATTTTGTTTATTAAAAAGGATTTCAATACTAGAAAAACGATTAAACTTCAAAAATGCACTCCAAAGTGAATAAGAAGGCAATTTATTGAATATGTATGTAAGGAATTATTATTCCTTCTTCCCTCTAACCCGGCAAGATGTGTGGGAGGAACTAATTGATATGACGATATGATTCACTACAATTGTTTATTTGTCACAATATTCAACACAGACACAATAATAATCCAATTAAGATAAATTTTATCAACACTTAGAAGACTGCGATAAGGCAAGATAGCGTGGGGATAATATATATGATCATTACATTATATTCCTATAACTTATACAAGATCGTTTTGCCTTGGACGTGCGCTAACAATTTAACTCTCTAACTTCTACTTAAAATATGAGCACAGTACCTGAACTCTTGCAATTCTTTATCCATTAGACGAGACCTTGAACACTAATAGTTGACTTGAGCACTTCTTAGAGAATCCTATTTCACACGTCCTACACTGTTTACGTACTACAGCCAGATTGCTCGCTTCTCATTAGTTCACTTCACTTCCGAGCTATCCTCACTTCTGTAAACTTCAATTCTCACTTTACTAATCTTTGATTCTCACTTTACTAACTCTCAAAACTCGCGAATACAGAACATATATATTAAACCTAATTTGCATAATCACGTTTTTCTTGTCTTCGGTGAAAGTTGGTTGAAAGAATTATTTCCCTAAAGGAATCCCCAAGGAGTTGGTGGAAGAAACCGTACAGATCCATCACAAGTATATTTATTTAGTTTGTAGTTGAACTTATAGGGGAACAAAAGATTCTACTGTAAAAATCTGAATGTAAAAGCCATATTTTTTCGGGTAAGACATGATAAACTCAATACATTTTCACTATATATCAGATTATTAAGTGGAAGGTGATAATGAAAATAGTCTATTCACCACTCACACATCCTTACACGATGCGGGGTTGTACATTATGCTACTGGATAGCACATCTAGTGCAGCTAAACTTTTCAGAGTCTGTAAATGAGTTAAATCTAGACATTAACTGAGAGACCTTCGCGAACACCCTAAAGAGACCTGGAGATCCCCCAGGAGGTTCGTGAACTTCAGTTTAAGAACCAATGATTTAAAGCAATAAAAAGATAATAGCTGTGATTGGGGAAGATACTGCCACATTGATTTGTACCTAAACCCCATTATCGTGTTGTTTGATATTCAAGATTGCAGCAGTCTGGAGGAATATTAAGACCAAGAAGTATCACCTCGTTCAGATACAAACAAAATTGATTTTTATGTTTTAGCTCGTCTCGTCTGCTTATCGCGTAATCATCTCTTGTTCTGAATTTTAAAAAAGTAAATTGTCCACATCCTTGATTATCATCATTCAATGGCTTCTCCATCCATGCTGCTTTCGTATCCCTAGGAATTAAACTATGAGCGTGATATTCACCTCACAAATAATATGAGGAGAAGAGTGTACCACGACATCTAGTTATATTCCTTTCTGTTGGGAAAAAAACAAGGAATTATTATCACGTAAAACGGAATGTTAGAAAAGAGGGAAGTTTTAGCATGTAAAATTATTATTATTCTAAAGCCAACATATTTCCAAGTACTCCTGGTTTCACTGCAGGAAACTTGAATTTGAAGAATACGTTTTTAAATGTAATTCTAAGTCACACATACGAATCAAATATTACTTTATGTAATGCTGCACAATTCATTTGATTTTAACTTATGTTTGATTAACTGTTGATTGGATTGTTTCTTACGCAATAGAAGGGTTATTGTTGATGGACTTAGTAAAATTTTAAACCACGGTCAACGAGAGTGAAACCTGAGCTGGCACCCTCCTCTCCAAACATCCTCACGGTGCCAACGAAAGCACTTTGAGTGCGGACATACGTGGAGTGTTTTTAAGTAAGTTCCGTTTGTGTTTAAAATAACGACAATATTTAGTTTTAAAAAACTTTTATTTTAGGATTGTAGATACTTTTGCCTATTTTTCTACATAGTTGCCTATTTTATTAATGCACTTGTCATACCTTAGATCTAAATTTTGAAAATCCTCTTCAAAGAAGTCTGCCACCTGGTCGGACAGCCAAGACTTCATGGTCGCTTTCACTTCTTTGTTGTCACTGAAGCGCTTTCCGCCAAGACAGTGTTTGAGGTACCGGAAGAGCATTGCAAAACAAACGGGGCGGCAAGCTGTCAAAAGGTTTTTTTGCTCCTCCACGACAAAGCAAGGTCCGACAATTCTCGAAATTGGGAGTTTTTCTGAGCATGCACTATACAGAGCCCCAATCTTGCTCTCCCATCGATATTCGCCTTTTCCGGTACCTCATACACAGTCTTGGAGGAAGGCGCTTCAGTGACAACGAAGAAGGGAAAACGGCCATGAACTCTTAACTGTCCAACCAGGCGGCAGACTTATTTGAAGAGGGTTTTCATAATGTAGTTTTAAGACATGGCAAGTGCATTAATAAAATCGGCAGCTATGTAAAAAAATAGGCAAAAGTATGTACAATCCTAAAATAAAGGTTTTTTGAAACAAATATTGTTATTATTTTTTAAAAAACAAACGGACCTTACTTAAAAAACAGCCCTCATATTTAATGCGTATCAGTCACTCAATGCACGGCAGGTCTTCAGTGCTACTCTCTCTGCAACTCGAAACTTCTAAAATATCTACTATGTTTGACATTTAATAAATTCTTTTGTGTTCAGTTAAGTGCAAATGAATATTAACATTCTCTTACATAAGTGAAAGTCACAAATAAAAATTCCTCTGATTTAATCATCAAAATAGTTTAAAATGGTATTATTTTCACTTGCAATAAAAAAGCATCCTATTTTCTATATTGTAAATAAAGATTTCAAGGCTTTGGAAGAATTCGCCATGTGTTTGATTCTTTCACATATTATCTGGATTATGTAAGTCAAGCATTACATTGATTTCTTTTGAACTTGAATCGGGGATGAAAACTTTACACCAGGGATGGGCAGACTTTTCAGGGTATGGGCTACTTCTAGTGTTTTTAAGGTATTGCGGTCCACCCAGTGACGTAGGTGTGGCCATTCTGTATTAAAATTGCATGTTTTCTTTTTTAACGCTTGTTTTCGACTTTACCCCTCTTTTAAAATATAACACAATACTATTTTTACTAAATAAACTCAAGTAACACAAGATTGAATGCTTGAACAACTGAGTGCGGCTGCTAGACAGGGGAGGTATTCAATGCCTCGAGCAGAGAAGATACGTGAATTGACGAATTTGAAACTGATGTATGCACTTAATTTGTTCGCTACCGAGTCCGCGGGACATGATGTCAACATTCAAGAACCCAATTACGTGAGAGCGTGGGAAGAGCTGATCATCAACGTTTATTCTCCCCTTCAGTCGGTGAGTCGGGAATTTTTCCCCTACAGTGGCAGTGAACATGTTAAGGGTCATCGTTTGCTTCCAATAAAGGTACATGCGTCGTCTACACATTTATCGAATCATTTGCTTAAATAAACACAGTCGCATCGATTGTGAAAAGGCAATTCTAAAATCTCAACTGGTATCAGTGTTCCATAAATAGGTTTCTTCTAGTAAGCATGTCTTAGTGAAGGGGATCACCTCAAAATGCATTGGTGGTCCACCGGTCGATCACGATCGACTTAATGCTCCTCCCGGCTTTACACCGAGTGAGCACGTTCAGCATTTCTTTGATAAGGAGAACTACTGCGCCATTTCGGATAGTTACTTGATTGCGGGACACAGATTAATGGGCTGTAGAAGAGAACTAGTTTCTTTGTACAGAAAGAAAATGTCCTTTGCTGATGAAGAGTTAATTACATTGATACGAATGTTTTTTTAAGCTGTGACAAAAACGATGTTATTACATCAAACTGTGAGGTATGTTTACAATTCCAGGTAAACAGTACTGGAAGCCTAGTGATTACCTTCGCAAACTCGTAATTTACAGGACACAAGGTCAGATTCCCATTAAATATGCCAAGAATAGCTTTCTTACTTTGGGGTGGTCTAGAAGTTTGGAGGGTAAGGTGCTACCTCAAGTGTTGCTTTTGTTTCTTATCTATGGCAGTGGTCTTCAAACATGTGTTCCAAGGAACCCTGAGGTTCCACAAGGCATACCTAGAAGTTCCACGAGTCACAGTAAAAAAAATTGAAAGAAAAATTATAACTGCGTATGCAAAATAGATTCACGCTCTCTATGAAGTTAGTATAACTACAAGTATATATCAATCCTATCAGTCATTAAAACTGAAAATTTTATTTAAACAATACTTTGTTATGATTTTTAAGCTCTTTTATTATAATAAAATTAATATTTTATTTCCTTTATGTGTTTTATTATGAGTATTCTGTTTAATATTTGGTGTTCCACAAAAGGATTTTATACTCATTAGTGCAGCATTTTGTAAACTAAATGGTTTTCAAATAGAAAATGAACCTTTTTTCATTTGTAGGAAAAAACACATATAATAAAAGACGGAATGACTTATCGACATATCAGCTGATTTGACGTAAAATCTAAATTTAACCAAGAACAGTTCCCAAATTTCAGGTTGTAAGCTCTTGCATAATTCACGGGATTTTTCCCATAGCAACAGACATTTTAATACCATTTTGAACAATGCCTTTAAGATATCCAACAACCATAAAATTGTGAATTTTGCCAAAACTTGACAAATTTATTTTATGATTTTATTTTATAGAAGATTTTATTAGCTTTATAAAAATATTATGTTTGTTATTTTTCCGTTCACTAGAATAAAAACCACAAGTGTTTTAATAAAAGCAGATGCCATGGCTTTAAGCAAGATGCCATACTTTAAAACATGCTTTATTCGAAATGTATTTTTTTAAATGCTCAAACGGGGACAGCGATTTCTCAAAAAGTTTTGAAATTAAGTACCTAAAATTTGTTGTGTGTGTTCTGTATAGTAATAGAAGTGTTTTTAACCTTCAGATTTATCAATCACTGCTTTATTACAAAATTTACAGTTCCTTATGTTAATATAATTACTGGTTTTTTAAGCAATTTCATTTAATAACTAATATAAAGTGCTCTTGTTTTTGTAAAATTTAAATTATCTCTTATCCTGAAGGTCATTTCAAAAGTGAACAACATAGCAACACATCAGAATTGAAAAATTGAAAATTTGCTCATAAACTTTGGGTACAGAATGGACCGAGTTTATGTTATTTTTTGTAAATTTTTACCCATTTTTTCCTATTTTATTCATATTAATTTCTTTTCCTCTTCTTAATTTTAGCATATTTTTCTTAAAATGTGCTAAGCAGACATAAAAACTACAAAAACATCCCCATATCTCTTTTTTTTAACAAAACAAAAAAGCTGTCGCAAGTAGTCGGATACCTTAAGCGAAAAATATTTCTCAACCATAGTTGGCTACAAAATCAAAATGTAAAAACAAATGAAACGTAGAATAGGAAAGGCAACTGGAGATAATTTCAATAGATCTAGACTTCGATTGCTTGTTTAACTAAAATGCAAGCACATATCCGAGTTACTATAAATATAATGCATGGGTAGGTGACACTTGGATTACAAATTAATATGATTAATGAGTAAAGTATACTGAATTTTGTTCAATAACAAATGTAGTACTTTTTAATTGCCTTTACATAAAGTACCTATATAAAACATGTTGATCTACTTGAAATATTATTTTAAGGTATCTTCTAAGTGTGGGTGGATGGAGATTTTCCGAAAACACTTTTTAGTTCTAAGAGTTCCGTGAGTCGAAAAAGTTTGAAGACCTCTGATCAATGGTTCAAAATGATGTGATATGTTGCTTCGTAGTACGATATTGATAATCAATCGATCATTCCAGGGAGAAAATAAAGATCGAAAAAAAATAGTAACGTTTCTTAAATAATCAGAAATGTTGTACAATGTATGTGTTGAATATTGCTGGAATTCTTTCGTTTATGAGTATGATGATAAAAATCATTAAATGTAATTATCCAATAAATTTTAAATTTGTTAATCCCAAATATCAACAAAGCAATCAGATGCAGTTATCTAAATGTTTGGTATGATAAAAAAAGATTGGAATATTTTTTATCAAATAACTATTTTGAGTCTGAACACATTTCTTTAACTCTTCAAACAAATACATCGCTTCTTATAAGGAAAAGAGTAGAATGTTGAGAGAGGCATACAACATTGCTGCGCATTGGCAGTAAAATGGAAATATAGTAAAATGTGTTATAAATAAAAGAACACAGAATCATATACGGAATGTTCAATATAAAACTATGTCAAGTAGAGAAACACTCTAAAATATCAGTATGGATTTTTATAAAATATTTTAAAGTGCTCTCTCTCTCTTAGCTTAAAGGTGTTGAATGATGCTTAAACATGTTGCATGGTCCCTTTGAATCAGCGTTTTTCAGTGCGTGCGTGTGGAGTGTGTGGAGTACGCCCCCCTAAGGGGCGTGAGCATATTGAAAAGCCTTTAACAAAAGATGATTTTAAAAATTATTAACAAACAAAAAAATAAATCCTGGCATAATAAAAAATAAAATACACATTTACACTGATATAATACACTTATAAATATAACAGTACTACACAAAAAAGTTTTTTTATAATTAATATAAGAATACTAAGACAAGTTTAATAATTACCAGTGACCCCATGAGATTTTTATATACGTATAAAGTTATATACAAAAATTAACACTTATCTTGATAATTAGTACGGTTTATAATTAATCCCTTCGGAATAATTTTATGGAAAGCAGTGCACATAGAAGATCGTACTTTAAAAAGGCGTATATATACGTCCGAGGTAATTGACACTTTGGCTGAGAGAGACGTTTATATACGCCGGTGGCACTTAAAGTCGTATTGTAGCTAAATCGTCAATGTATTGTATTATTGAATTCAATACAGGGGGGAGGGGGCGCTGAAAATGATGATTAAATATTGGGTCGCAAATATTGTAACTTTGAGAAGCATTGCTTTGAATAGTTTAGAATATTTTGTGCCCCACACTGTTTCTTATGTATGTAATAAGAAACCACCTAAGACCTACTGTGACACTGATTTTTCCGCACAAAATGAGGTTCCCGTGGATTATCTCTCATTCACGACAATGAAATAATCATACCGGACAATTCCTCGTAAATGAGGTAAAGGAGAGAATGTGGAAGCATTTCCAGAGTTCAGTTTCAGCCAAGAGTTATGTAAACATTTGGTATCAATAAGCAGATATATCGTCATTATGAAAGAGTACCACGTTCTTTCATATAAATCTAAGGTCAGTTGTGATCAATGGAATTCTTCAAACGACAGATAAAGTGTTAATACAGCTCCCCAGATTCTTCTAGGAATGAATTCTAAGAAAACGATTCTTGGAGAATCAAAAAATATCACTATGATTATTTTTCTTTGACAAGGATTCTCATCTTTCTCTCAGTAAGACGTCGATATCACTCATGCGGCTTCCACTTAGACAATTAGAATCACTATACAGCTTTATTTTAGTATCCCTAAGCTCTCTGCAGGTATTTCGCCAAGACGTGACGAAATTAGATGCTAGAATTAACCTTGAATATACATTCACGTTTCTTTTCTCTAAATAAAAATGACTATCCTTGGAGCAAGATTTCTGCACTCAAAGTTCAATTAGAGAACAAAGAGAAACGTATTCTTAATAGAGAGAGGGACAGATGGAAGGTTTTTCATATATTATAATTTTGATTTTTATTATTTTTTGTAATGTGTTATCATAGTCTCTAAACCAGCAGAACTCAACCTGCGGCCCGTGGGCCACATATGGCCCACCGCAAGGTTTCTGAGGGGCCCTTATCACCAACAAATTCAATTATTTAAGAGCAATGCACTAAAATTCTATTTAGAAATTATATCATTCACAAGCAATGAGATACATAAATATTTTTTGGCTATTGATGTTGAATTGGTTTGTATTGCAAGATAACTCTTTTTCTTTTTGCAATTGTAACGGCTAGTAATAACAAATAATATTAGAGTAGCGTCAATTTTATGGGTGAAACTAATTTTTAATTAGCCCTTATATCTTCCAAGCGAAAAATATCTAACGAATATATGTCGTTTTTCGATTGGGATCTTGACTATTTCGCAGAGGAAAACAAACATAGATCAACAACTTTTTTTATTTTTCGTGAAATTGTAATAATTTTTTGTGAGTATATCACTAATCACATATCTTTTAAGTTCCCTTTTTCTTGAGGATCTCTTTAAATATGAAGTAAGTTAACTTTCTTAAATAAGTCTTTGCAACAACTGCAAAATATTTTGTCCGAGGGAACGTCACAAAACGCAGAAGTAACAAAAGCATCCTATAAAATATGTTATATTATATACAGGGTTATCAGGAATGAATGACCCGATTACAAAATTATATAACTCCCAGATGAATAAACAGTAAATGATAATTAATATGACATTGTAGAGAAAAAAATGAAATTTTGAGTTTGTAACATTGTTTTTGTCCAATAAGTAGCAGCAATGTTGTAATCATGTTTTTGAAATTATAAACAGAAGTGTAAATGTAGTCACAGCGGGAGAAGGCATTTTGAGTGTTCTCTTGTTTGCAAAATGTCTGTCAGTAATCACGGTTCAACTTAAATTTCGGAGAAAGTACCGCATAAATGCACCGACATCTAAGAGTAAAAGAAAGTGGTATAAAGAATTCCAGGAAACTGAATGCCTGAATAAAGGCAAAAGTTCAGGGCAATCAGTTTGTTCGCCATAGAATGTTAAAGAGTGCGAGAGGGACTTTTCGTGCTAGTCGTGAACTATGTTACCTAAGTCTACCATATGGACTGCATTCAGAAAAAATGAATTTTAAACCGTACAAATTTAAAATCTTGCAAGCATTAAACCATAGTATCGAGTTGCAACGTCTAAATTACTAACTTTAGATGGATGAAACTATGCAAAACGATAATTTTTTCAATCAATTCGTAATTATTTTACGTCAAGAAACGTTACGCACGAAAAAAATTTCATATTTTATCTTTATAAGACATATTCATTATCATTTCTGTTTATTCATTTCGGAATTATTAAATTTTATATCCAGGCCATTCATTCCTGATAACATTGTATATTGATAAATACCTGGAATTGTTAAGAATAAACATATGAATTGATACAGAAATTGTTAATGAGTTTCTTAAATGCTTCCGATGTACTCTTTGATAAATTCAGTTATTTGTTCAGATATTCTTTTTTAGTAAAATCAAAAAGTATTTGCATATATTCGAAACAAAAATGCACAAGTAAATCTGAACTAATTTTAAACAATAATACTGATTTCAGTCTGGAATTCACCAACAATTTTTTACTACCATCCAGCACTTGATAAAATAATATCTGAAATAAAACTAAGGCTTTGTCAAAAGAAAAAATCAAATTTTCAAAGTGCATGGCTGTTTTGTTTTTATGACAGTAGAATGCAAGCAAGGGGCTTGGGATCATTGATGAAAGGAAACCGAAATTATCCCATAATTGGGTAAAAAATGAATAAAATCATTTTTTGTGAGTTGAGTTTCTGCGTGATAGAGTTTAATATATAGTTTTAAAATAAACTCCAAAGTTAAGACTTTTAATAATTTGATCAATTTTCCGCCTTTTAAATGTCTTTAAATGATCTTTTAGCGCTCTCCCTCCCCATTAAACCTAATGTTGTGGTTTGCGTGAAATAGTTGCCGTATGCTGTGGCCCGTTGGAAAAATATATTGAGAATCTGTGCTCTAAATCATTGAATCTTATCCCAAAAATAATTCTTTCCTTTACTAGATAAATTCACTTTGTACTTTATTATACCATTTCATATTAATCAAAATTCCTTTCCCCATATTTGTTTCTTTTAGAGACACGTGCTTAAGTTTTGGAAGTCATTTCATTCTACACGTAAACATATTGTTATTGTGACGCAGCGTATAGGTAGCGTAAAAAATAAATCTTCACAGCCTAAAAGTTTCACGTTTCTTTAATCAAATAATTTTTCCAAAAGAAAACCATTTTCTATTTTCTATCAAATCGCTACAGCGCGCGCATCCCGCTCACGCGCTCGTCTCGTCTCAAGTTTTTAAAGTTTGCTTTCAACACACTTGAGTTGTGGACGATTCCAGCAAAGACAGTCTGTAGAATTTGCTTTCACAACACTTCAGTTTTGGACGATTTCAGCAAAGAGGTTACAATACCTTCCCTCTGAAAAGGTCCGTTTCACTGGACTGCTTTGGCCCCAGGTTGGTACAGTTCTTAAAATTTTCACACAGAAAGGTTGTCTTATCAATGAGACGGATCAGGGCAGCAATCCAAGTAATTGACTCACTCAAAAATAAAATAATAAATAAATTCAAAATTCCATAAAATGTTACACTTTACAATAAAAAACTTAAATCCCTAGCCTTGAATTCTTTTCTTAATGCTACACCTCATCTTAAAACGTTTGAGTTTTTAAGCGAATAAGTCAAATGCTAGTACTTTACTAATCCTAATACATCAAAATACACGTGTCTGCTATACTAAACATCTATTTGCTTACATTTTACCAAGAGACACAGAAAATTTTCAGTACCACATAATTTTTCTCCACCATATACACACATACACATGCAGATATAAATAAAAAAATTAACTCATAGGAAAATCCAGAAAACTGCTTATTCCAATCTACTTAGACCGTCAGCATTTCCATGGAGCCTTGCTGGTTTGTGTCTAATTTCAAAATTAAACGGCTGCAAACTCAACGCCCACATTTGTAGTCTCGGGTTAGTGCTTCCCATCTTGTTTAGGTATCTTAAGGGATTGTGTTTGGTTTATATCACAAATCTTACTGATTCCGGCTTCCTACGATACAGTTTTACTAAGTTTACACGATAAATTTCATTGCGATCCCTTTTTCCGGGTAACTCTATCTCATAATTAAATTCTGAACTTCCATTTGTCAGTTTACCCGTCCCTAACCGATTCTTCTCAATCTCCTTTGGTTTGGGGGGAATCGAACGCATTGTTAACTCATCTCCCACAACTTTTCGAATAACTGAATTGTACGTGTAAATTTCTTTCCCTTTTCTCTGTTCTGCTTCTATCCTAGCCATTGTGAGATTTCGAAAACTTTTACGATCCACTGTTAACCGTGTTCCACGACCCATTAGCGTTGCACTCCAGCGTGCATCTTTATTCTCACACTCACAAATCAATGTTTCAGAGATTGTCAAACCCTTATCACCTAGCCCTTCTGAAGAACTAACTCCTATGTCCTCATGATTTCTTACCGGCTGTGCACACATTGTCCCATCTGTAACAGTCTCCTTAACTGCTCTTGACCCCACCTTCCATTCACAATCACTAATTCTATACACATCGACCTTTTTCCCTTCCTCAAGCCTAGAAAGTTTATCCTTTTCTTTTTCCACCTCTCTCTTTTCGGACGGGGGAACACCACACGTGCGTTTCATCGGGCAATCACAAATCTCAAGTCTAACTTCACAAGACATGACGTCTTTTTCATTTTTATTAACCTCCGGATTAATTATCGGCCTAAACTTTTTAATCGGTTCACTAACTTCCACCAACCGAGATTTCCTGTCAAATACCTCTCATATGCGCAATTGTCCATTTTATCTTCTGCCTTTAGATTGAATTCAAGTTTTCTTAACTTATTTCTGAGTTCAGCTCTCAGACGTTCTAACTCAATTTCCCTCATTAGTTTACGCTGTTCAAATTCATTATTTTCACATTCACGTTTGCGTTTTTCTTCCAAAATACCCTCCAACAAACATTTAACTGATTCCTCGCCATATTGATCACTCCTACAAATTCTATTCGTAATTTCTACCTTGGTTAGAGTACTATCTACCTCGACTCCCACTTCTTTCGCAACCTCTAACAATACTTCCTTTTTATATCTTAACAGAAACATCATGATGCACTAATACACACAAAACCAAATTTAAGCTTAATCGTCACAAAAATTATACAAAGACGTAAGGTAAACCAACAATACACTAGACCTAGACTTATCAAAATTTCACAAATATGCTCAAGTCTAAAACCAAAACAATAAACTTTACAATAACTATCCCAACTCAACAAGTATAACTACCATATACTATATATCACAAAGGTGCGCAAATCTAAGACCAAAACAGTACTCAGTTGCTGCCCCCAAAATAATCTCAAAGATAAGACTCACCTCAAAACTTGTAGACGAAAACACCGGAAAACTCAGGCACTTGTAGCAGGCACTCCGAGAATCAGGCGGCTTAAAGTTGTCTCATTACCTTCTCACATACGGCTGGCACACATTTGTTTCTTATTTACTAAAATATTAAGGGTTCGGCGCATCTATTTACTCAAATGCCGTATCCCATCAAACTGCCACCAAATTATATAAGCTGTGACCTAGGGTACAGGTAGCGTAAAAAAATAAATCTTCACAGCGTAAAAGTTTAACGTTTCTTTATTCAAATCATTTTTCCAAAAAAAAAAACATTTTCTATCAAATTACTACAGCGCGCGCATCCCGCTCACGCGCTCGTCTCGTTTCAAGTTTTTAAAGTTTGCTTTCAACACACTTGAGTTGTGGACGATTTCAGCAAAGACGTTACATTATAAATTAGATTAATTTTCTGGGTAATATATATTAATATCAAATCTTTTAAGTTTTATAAATAAAAAATATAAATTAATGAATTTCATTAAAAAATCCATGCATATTTTTAACTATGCATTTATAAATATAATTAGAGGCAAATTATTCTTGTGTTTTTGTCGGTAAATTATGTCTTCTCCATAAATAATGCTTAAAACTTTTACTTTAAATATTCTATGCCAAAGAGGGAAAAAATGAATTTAATTAAGAATATATTTATTAAAATTATTTTTCTTTTTCCCATTTACAAATTATTTTAACTTGAAAATATAGTAAAAAAGCTATACTATCTTGAAAGTATCTTCTTTTTATACAAAAGATTGAATCAGCAACAAAAATTAATTTCATTTGAACAAACAAAACATTCGGTACAATATGAAGTCAAAAGTAATTAAGAAAAATTGCCGAAAAAAGGCGAATGAAATTTCCATAGAGCGCAATAACACAAATCTCAGAATAAAATAATTATGTTTGTTTTCTACATATTATTTTTAGCTTTCCATTCCAATGGCTTTGGAAATAAAATGTAAATAACTGAAACATGAGGAGAATTTTGAGAAATTCCATGTTTAACTAAATAGCAAAGATTTAATTAAAAAGTAAATCTCTCCTTTTGCTGACACATTTAATATTTATTGCTGAAAGAATCATTCTTTTTTTGGGGGGGTGGGATTTCATTTTTGATTCAAAACTGAAGTATAAGATATTGGTAAGAATTTTAAACAATTGTCTCTATTTTTCTCCGTAAAAATACTATTTTTTCCCTCTTGTTTCTCTATTATTTCATTTGTGATACACATTTCCTTCAGTTAACAATGTTTCAGAAAACTTATTCAACAAAATCCAGGTCAAAGTCTAATGAAATTAAAAGTGAACGCATCAACTAATTCATCTATTTAAAAGTAATTCAAAAGAATCAAACTTTTGATTTTATTTGTACGTAACAAAGCACTCTCGCTTTTACATATATGTTTCTCGTTTTTAATCTCATTTTAAATGCAATAACAATGATAATTCTAACAATGCAATAACAATGATAATTCTAACAATGCAATAACAATGATAATTCTAACAATGCAATAACAATGATAATTCTAACAATGCAATAACAATGATAATTCTAACAATGTAATAACAATGATAATTCTAACAATGCAACAACAATGATAATTCTAACAATGCAATAATAATGATAATTCTAACAATGCATTAACAATGATAATTCAAACAATGCAATAACAATGATAACTCTAGAATTGCAATAATTATGATAATTATATTAGTGCAATATTACTGATATTAATAATGCTATAGTAAAGCTAATACTAATAAAGAGATAACAAAGGTTTCTTAATAGGAAGAATTGATGAAAGAGTGTTGAATGAGTTGTAATACATATTTCCATATCAATTGTGTTTCTAAAAAGATTTGTCGTGGTAGTATCTCCTCCCTAATTTTAGTTGAGGTGGTGATCTCACGGATTGTTTGGTTTCCAAGAAGATCATAACGCAGCATAGATTTAAAAGTCATTAAATTGGATAAGAAATAATTATAAACAGGTATTCACAATAATTTACTTTTATTAATTTAAACGTTAGAACTGAGTACGCGATAAGCGGACAAGACAAGTTAAAAGGAAAAAATAAATGTTTACCTATCTGATATATGTTTTTTTCTAAATTAGTACAACTTTTATGCTAAGTTGATGATATTGATGTAATTGTTCGTACCCTCTATGCTCTGAATGAGACATTTCTTGCCTTTAAGATTGCATCAAATTGAATGGGTCTTGGTACAAATAAAAACAGTACTAAATATATGCTATTTTCAAAAGACAGAATACCAAACCCTTAGCTTGAAATACTCATGGATTCATATAAATTTAAAACAGTTAAAAGTTTTACCTACTTAGAACCAATTAGTTCCTCTGATAACAGAATATCTCATGATATCCAGAGAGAGAATCGACTATACCTGGTAAATAAAGCATTTATAAGCTGAGGTGGTTTTTAAAATCTAAATTTCTTTCAAGAAACACAAAATTTTTTATTTATAAAACTCTTATTAGACCATTTCTGACAAATGTATCTGTGGCTTGGATATCAACAAAACAGGGGGGAAATTGAATGGCATATTTTGAGAGAAAAATACTTCGAGGTATACTTGGAGGAACAAGCTTAAGCTTTGTTGCTGCAAATGATCAAAATAGAAGATAAAAAAGCAAACACTGCAAGAGAATATTTTTAGTAAAACATAAAACACATAAACGTTATATGTGTAACACACAATGCGATATAATAAATTTAAGTTTATGGAATGACTTTTGAATCAAATACATCACTATTTGTAAATTTTTTTGCAATGAATTTGCCTTTCTCTATAAAAAGAAACTTCACACGGTTTGAGTAAATTATCAAAACTAGTTTTAATCCATGTGACCTCGAAAGTTGATACACATATGAATATCATAAAGTAAATAAAAATACTATTGCAGAAAAAGTTATTTTTGAAAAGGAAATTGTGGTAGATTAGAATTTCCTTTAATCCACTTTTAAAGAAATTTATTTCTGTTGAAACAAACCTCATTGAAATGTAATAAATAGAACACACCTTTAATTTATCATTATTTATTAGAGTGATACTCTTAAAAATAAGTGTAATTTTTAAGTGTAATATACAATGCAGTATTTTGTTCCAATTCAAAAATATAAAAAGAAACAGTGTTTAATCAAATTCAGTATTAAATACCATGAATTTTTTTAATTTCATATGAAGGATTACAAGACAACTGCAAACAAAATAAGAAACAGAGAAGATTGACAAATGACAAGAAACAAAAGAAACACAGGTCAAAAGTATAGTCTATAAATCACCCATTTTGTGTCTGGCCTCCCAATATCTACTCCACATGGATCCAGAGTTGAGTGTACGACAGCGCACCAGTGATTAGCGTCCATTTCTTCATTGGAGTCACACAGCTTACACAGGGAACTCTGAGCAATGCTCGTGATTAAATGTTTGAATAGGCAGAAGTAGCCAGTGGCAATTCGAAAATCGGCCACAGCCTTATCCCGCGGCTATTTTGAAGTATCAAGAAGTTTGCTAAGTCACACTTTTTGTTTATTCTTCTGGCTGAATTTCGACCTGAAAAGTTCTTTCCCTGTAGTACTTTTTCATGATTATTTTGGTACTATAGAAAGGAAACTCTATTGCTAGAGGTTTGAATGATTTTTATCCCCTTCTTTGCTATGCAATCGGCATTTTCATTCCCATCATTGCCGCAGAGCAATGGAAACCATTACATGACAATGTCTATATGGCCTTGAAGTAAATCACCAATTAATTGTTGTCGTTTGAGAATATCTACTGATGTAGGTGCCTCGATGGAAGATATTGCTTGGAGGGCCACCTTTGAATCATTAAAAATAACTACTTTTGTGTGCGTGAAACAGGCGCGATTTGTGTAGCCAAGTAGTTGAGATAGAACAATGCTTATAGCTGCAATCTCGGTTAAAACGCGAATAAATCAAATTCTGTAATCATTTGCTTCGAAGTAAATTTCGTAAAATTTAGACAGTAATAAACTATGAAGTATTTCTGTAATATATATAATTAAAATTATTTTCCTTCTTCATTTTAAATATAAAGCATATTTCTCTGAAGAAATCCTCAGAGCAATTAGATTAAAATATTCGCACAAAATTATATTTTATAAACTGAAGATATTTCATACGTAAACAATCTAAATATCAAAAATGTGTGTACTTTTCCCCGTTTCGTGTCAAAGTAGCTAATTAGCTAATTAACGTTCTTGTGTTAAATAGAATTTATTGAGGAAAATGAACATAATAAAAAGGTAAAAATCAAGAATTCTGTTCGAAATTAATTCTTTACTCACACTTGCGAGGATAATAAGGAGAGAGAATGGCAACTCATCAAACGCAAATTGCGCTCTTTATGAGAAACATTATTTCTTCTGAATTGAAGTGAGATGAGGAGTCATAATCTACTAACTACAGGTTATTGACTGATTTTCTTATTTCTTTTACTATAAAGAATAAACTTCGATAATCGACCCCAAGTCCCCTCCAAGAATTTTTGAAATACCAGAAATGTTATTTTTTTTTTTGTCCTTTTCTTACTGGTTGTAAAGCAATTAAGTTCACGTCGTGCACAACTTTTTTGAATTTTGATTGTGTCCATTTATGAAAGATAAGGTATTGAAAAAAAATTGCAGAGTAAGAAAAATAACAAAGTTTACTCAGATGGGTTTGCTATAACTTTTTATTAATATTTGCTGTAAATATATTGTGTATGTGATATGCAACTTTTGCTCCTCATACAGTTCCTTTTTATTTTATTTTGCTTTATACTATATTACTTTGTTTAAACTTTAGCAAAAGACATTTTTAAAACATTTTTCTTTAAAAATTATTTAGGATTATTGACGGATAAAATGAAGAATTATTAATTCGAGCTCTTTTTAGACATTAGCATAAAAATACTATATTTTTATAATATCAGTAACAAATTACATTTTCATTTTATATATATTAAGTATCCATTATCATAATAAGAGCTGCAGTGCTCTTGAGTTCCACTGAAGATTTACGAGGAGAGGATTATTTCAAATTAAATCTGTTGAGTATGCGCAGCGGCAGGTGGGTATTATAGAAAAGTCGGGTAATGTGGAATACTGAAGTTTCGGCTCTGTTTGTAAGTGCTAATATATGGGAAAACCTAGATGTACTGAAGATAGACTCTCATCATGCATAGCAGGGATAGTTGACAACTTGTTGCCACACCACTCGGTACAAAACAGAGTGCGTTTTGCGATTTTTAAAAATTTTTGCTATTAAGTTTTCAAACATTTTAACCTACTAGTACTCATATGAATTTAACTTTAAAGTTTAGCATAATGTACACTAAAAGAATTGCAAATTGTAATACTATCGGCGTTTTTTAGCTGAAAATGTTTTGTCCTTCAATTTAAAGGCTCATTTCCCAAGATATATGGACGGGTATTATGGAATACTAGGTATTCTATTATATCAGACCCATTCCATTCTGATGTATCATTTGAAGTAGACTTCATGCTATTAACTAAAGAATCAGAAAACAAAGACGCTATATATATCCTCTATAATGGAAAATTTTTCGAACATCAAAGGGAAAATTGGAATTCAATGCTTCAGCTGTTCTCTGTGGGCTTACTTTCACTGTACTGGACTATGACTTTTGTTAACAAATTCAAAACAGAAATTACTTTCACGTATACTTATATAAGGCTTTTATAGTTAAAAATAACTCAATTTTATGGAGTCTTAATTATTTTTTCAATGGTTTAAATTACCTATTCCATATCACTAGACGATTTCATAATATCTCTATTTATCATTTTTTTAAAAAATATTTTATAACAAAATAAATTTTACTTTTTTGACTGGCGATAATTCCTTGCAATCATTTAAAGTATATTTCCATGAGAAATTTGGAGATTTTCATCAAAAACGAGTGAAGTTATTTTTAGAAGTGTAAATGGTATTCCATAATATCCTACTTTCAATTATAGGAAAAGGTTGTCTAAATTTAAAAATTAAATAAAACAATACAATCTTAGTTCCAAAGACTAAGAGATTGCACTTACATTATTATGATTATTTAATGTTGAGCTATACAGTCTTCTTTTAGCTCTAATAATACTTTTGCTTTAAGTTAGATTTATGGTGATTTAGTAAATGCTTATTGATTATATACATTAAGGTATCCGACTGGTTGCGACAACTTTTTTTGAAAAAATGGAGATATGGGGTTTTTTTTGTGATTTTTATATTTATTTGGTATATTTTAAGAAAAAAATCCTAAAATTGAAAAGAGAAAAAAAATTTACAAAAAATTACGTAAACGGGGCCCGCCCTGTACAAAAATTTTATAAACAAATACTCAATTTTTCAGTTTTGATATGTTACTTTGTTATTAATGTTTGAAGTGACCTTCAGGATAAGAGATATTTTAATTTTTACAAAAAATAGAGCACTTTATCTTAGTTGTTATACGAAATTGCTTAAAAAAACAGTAGTTATATTCACATAAGGGACTGTAAATTTTGTAATAATGCAGTGATTTATAAATCTGAAGATCAAAATAATTCTACTATTATACAGAACATACACAAAAAATTTCAGTAAATTATTTTAGAAACTTTTTCAGCAATCCTTGTCCCCGTTTGATTTTTTTCAAAAAAACACATTTCGTGTAAAACACATTTTAAAGTTTGAAACACTTTTTTCTAAATATTAATACTTACCTAAAGGTTTAAAATTCCCCAGATTTATACGTAACACCTTCCTTTTCTCAGATAATGCACAGCTCCTTTTTTTAAGTCCTCTGAGTTTTTTTCTCTTGTTTTTTGTAGTTGGCAATGAATGTCTCTCCGAGTCGACAATTCTTTCGTCATCAACGCTTGAATAGCCCTTCACAATGAAACAACCTATTGGGATGTGTAAATGTTCCAACACGGAAAGAATCCCTTTAGATCCATCATTGAACTGTAATACAGCTAAGAATGCGCCAAATTGTAATGTCAGAAGTTCAACAAAAGTTTCTTTTGGGATTATGCTCCACAAAACACCATTAAAACTTTCATTGGCATTTTGGGTCTTTCCATGCAAACATTTTGGAGAAGTGATTGATCACATAAATCCATATAGGTGTTTTTCACCGTGTTCAATACAGCAGTTGGTAAGCCAGGTGTTCTATGTTTATGCAGTTTTCCTTCTTGCTTGGCCTTTTGGTATTTGCACCACGTATCGGATCCAGAAGGGCATTGTCCATGCATGGGTTTTTTGTCGGTTGAGCAGCAATGAAAAAATGCAGCAATGACTGCAGTCTGCATGTTAGACAAATTGCCGACATTACTTCGAATAGCAATTCCAAAATAATTTGAAGTGTGTCGATAAATTTGTCGGGCAATTTGCCTTTCCCACCTAAACCTTTTGTGGATTTCTTCAGCTTTCGTAAACGAGAGCCAACTCTCTTCTGCACATGTCCTATGCACTCATATTTAGTTATGCTCTCAATACCATACATGTCTTTCACATTATTGAACGCCTTTGAATCCCCATCTCCGTAGTAAGATGTATATCGAAGACTGCGGTTTGCTTCAGACCTTTCAAAAATCCTATAAGCACCGACAGTTTCCATATTAGAGGCTGATCCTTTGTGATTTTTACAAAAATGTGACACTACGCATTTTTTGGAGGGTCCCGATGTTTTTTCGTTTTTTGTACACACTCGACAATATTGACTGAGCACTTCAATGTCTAATATTTTACCAGAGTCCACAGAAATTGCCGAAACACATCCATTCAGTTAAGAGTAGCCACGTTTTTGCCATGTACCATCTACACTAACGCCACACTCATTTGAACATTCCGCAATGGATTTTGCTGACTCCAACATAGAACTGTTTGCAGCTTGTGACGTAGCATGCAGCAACTTAATTTCATGTTGTCTGTATGTACATTTTGAAAGATAAGGAATATTCAGCATACTGAACAGTTTCTTTCCAGCTGAAAATCCTTTGCCAATAACTCTCATTCCAAAGACGAGAAGAAGGTTTACTGTATTTAAATTATTCACCTTTGATGTAGAAGTGAATCCTTTTGAAAATGAACATTTCTTACACTTGAGACACAAATTTGACTGCAAACCAAGTCTTGAGTCTTCAACCAAGTACAGTTCTTGATCAAAACAAACAGGGCAAGAAAGAATAGAGAATATTGATACCAGTATTTCGATGTCGAAAATTCTATTACCAGAAAGAGTTCCAGTATCAACATTAAATAAGTGTCGCTTAATCCTCTTCCCAATTTTTCTGTACTAATACTTGCATCACTAACTTTCTTTGAGCAGTGCGGAAATTACCATTAAACTTTCGATTCTTGGACGTATTTTCGTCCATGTCCATGGCAGATATTTGAAGAATAATTAAAAAGCAGTTTTATCAAATACGAAAATCAAAATGAACCTGTTTCAGTAAAAACTAGAATAAAAAAGTTAGCAGTGATATCGAACGTTTAAGAAGTAAATAAACAAATATCCTGAAATTGCCAGATTTGAAAACTCCTTTATAAAAAAATAATAAGTGAGGCTTCTTAATAACGTTAAATAAAATATTAAAATATACTTTACTTTAAAATATATTTTTGAAAAAGTGGAAAGAAACCAAAAAAGTTTCAGTTTTGTTTCAGAATGCCACTTCCGGTCGGCAGTTACCAACTGGAAGTGTCATCTGCTTGTACTAAAACAGTTGTAACTTTTGTTCTAGTGAACGAAAAATAAAAAACTTGGTAGTTTTATAAAGCTAATAAGTTGGTCTACAAAATAGAATCATAAATTTTTTTTGTCAATATTTGACC
>BMAO01022178.1:0-43368 GCA_019973975.1 Trichonephila clavata
GGACTTTTTCTGGCAGTTTTTTTTGGCGCCCTTTTCGGGCGATTCTGCGCAAGATTCTGTCTACCCTGATTCCCTCTGTATTCCGGTCCGGGTCGGGTTCCACGGGATTTTCGTTTTATGGCGAATTTTTCCAATCAGAGCAGTAATGTTTTTTTTGGTGGGGGGGGGGGGGGCGATGGAATTCTCTCTCAGGCACCCTTCTTTTCAACTTGGATTTTCAACTGTTCAGACATAGATATTTCTGGACAAGAATTCACTGCCTTATTTCTTATTATTTCTTAATATTTATAAAGAATATTTATTTAATATTAATTAATTAATCACAATTATTTAATATTTATTAATAATGTATCATATTTATTTAATATTAAAATTAATAATTTTTATTTTTTATTTAATATTAAAATTTATAATTATATTAAAATTATTTATAAAAAATAGTTATTTAATATTTATTAAAGTTTATTTTTAATTATTGATTAGGTTGAATACTCTTTCATTATTAGGTTGTATTTCAATTCTTTTATTATTATTACCTTATTTCTTATTCATATTACTTATTAAAATATTTCTTTTTAATTACTGAACAATTATTTAATTATTGCTTAGGTTGACTTAATTCTGTCATTATTAGGAAATATATTCTTTTATTATTAACATTCATTTTTACTTATTGATAAATTATTTCAGTAATAGATTAGGCTGACTATCAATTTTTACATTATTATTATTAATTTACAAAGAGATTAATTTAAATTTTAAAAACTATGTTATTTTATATACCTTTAAATATTGTAACCTGTTCCCTCTAACCATGGGACTATTTGCAGTGTTTATCCCAAGTATAAGAAAGTTCTGTCAGAAACAGTTCCTGTTTTATTTTCTAGCAAAAAGGCCACATTTGGGGAGAAAAAGGGAGTATTTAATCTCGATTCTGTTTATGAAATATGTAGGGATAAGAAACCATTTTTAGATTTTGCAAGAAAAACTCATCTGATTAATTAGAATTATTTTACTGCAATTGTAATGTTCTGATGAAGTTTGGGAAGAAAAATTCTATTTTAGATGGTTAATCATAGATTTGCAGAAATTCCAGGAATAACAAGAAATGTGGTTCAACTAAATCCATACATCATGGATTGTATATATTTCAACTAAAACCATACATCTTGGCTTGTGGTTCAGTTGCAGCAAACTAAAATTAAATGATATTTTTCGTCTCACTTATCATTTGATCATGGGAACCAGAACAAAACAGACCAAAGCTTATTTCTATTTATCTTCTGATACAGTTGCAGATTGGGGGCAATTTGTCATTGAAGTTATTCTATATTATGCAGAAGTCGACAAATCGAATTCAGAGGGGAAGCAGTACACAACATATATTGTGAGATTCTAGTCAACATTTTAAAGGAATGGATAGAGCCTGGAACTATGATTTTTCCAACAAATGGAAGGCATTTAAAAATTTAGGACAAGAAGGTTTGATCATTTGACGTTAAATCATAGCCTTCATTTTGTAAATCCTGTAACGAATTGCCACACAAATACCATAGAAGGCACTTGGAAGCATGTTACAGATTCACTCCCTACCTGCAATAGAAAAATAGATTTAAAATTTCATTTGTTGCTGTATATAAGTTTAGAAAATGAAGCAAACAGCAGGGAGTGGATTGTTTCAATAAGTTTTTAAAAATTGTTAGGGACATCAACTGGGCTGAGGTCAAATTCTTTAAAAAGGGAATTTAATCAAGATTTTTTATCACCATGATTTTTATCACAATCTATCTTGCTGACAAGTGATGACTTTGGCCACTTTATGACAATTTTTTATACATAAAGTGCTGCAATCTAAGTTAATGATATTTATATTTATTTTATTCAATGTAAGCAAGAAAGATTCTCCTTATATTTAATTTATGACTTTAATTTTATTGTTAATTTGCTTTAATATGTTAAATTATAATGTTTCTCTTCTAGGCTTAATGATGATAAATAGAACAATTTGTTCATTACTATTCTGAATCACTTAAAAAAATAGATTTTTATTCTTAAATTCAATGCAGTATTGCTAAAATAATCATTAACTATTTACATTTAGTTCTATAAAAATTTATCCTTTCGCTACTATTTTAGTTTAATATTATGTAGGAAAAAAATATTACATGTTTAATTTTTATGCTTCTACTAAAGTTAGAAAGAATCCCCCTTCATTAATTTTCGTACAGAGGTGGCGGGGGGGGGAGGTAAACTTAGATGGAAGACAGGGAACTTTGCAAAACTGTTCAGTCAGGAGGAAGGGAGGGGGCGGGGGGAAGTGTCGCTGTGTTTACTGACGGCTAAGAGGGAAGGAAGGAGGGGGGAATGCAACCCTGTGCTTCCCTTGGCGACTGTTGTCGCCGGAAAACAAATTTGGCGATTTTTGAAAAAAGTCCGTATATCGAACTTGTACCCAAAAGCATAATTTTTGAAAAGCATCAGAAGGTAAAAGGGACATATTTCCTGTTGTGTATATTTTCAAGCATGCTTTTGAAAAAGCATTCTAAACATAATATTAGATATATATATATATATATAATCACAGTAATATAATTTATATAACTGAAAATCTGGAAAGAGAATTGTATTGTCTATGAATGATAGAAAATTTTACAAACATAAATTGATTTAATTTGTATTAAAATCATTCAAAAATCAGTATTTAAAGGTGTGTATGTAATAAAGAAAAAAAAATTTAAAAATACAAGGATGCATTAAAATTGAGAATATACACTTAAAAAATGTGGATTTTGACATTTCAGCACAAAATGGCCAAATAGAAAAATGAAAGAGTGGCGGTATTACAATAACTTTTTTAAACGATTAGCATACGTTACAATAATAAAACTAAAAAATATACATTTCTTTTACAAGCAAATAATTTTGAGGCTTTGGAGTGAATTTACAACACAGCATCTAATTTTTTTTTGAAACAAAAAACTTGGTTTGTATAAACACGGTAGAATTCTTTGAAAATTAAACCGCCAATGACATTTAAAAGGATAAATTTATTCTCAGGGGCAAAAAATGTGTTCGAAAATTTATTTCTGAACTTTCAAAAAAATGCTTGAATGTTTTCCTCATTAACGTAATTGTCCCCTCTCTAATTATGATAGCTGATGTGTAATTTAGAAAATCGTACGGGATCAATTAAATGTATTGCAAAAATAAGCATGTTTTTAATTCATTTGGTCATTGTCTGAGTTCACCTCCAACGGACATTATAGAAATTGAAAAAATCTCATCAGCGATGTAAAAGTTTTACATAAAATAATGGCGAGAAAAAAAGTTGATATAATGTAAAGCTTTGCAGAAAAAAACTTTAAGACTTGAAATAATTGGCAATATATTACTTCTTATCTTTCAAAATTATCTATTTCTGGATTTATATATCTGTAAAAAATTCGATTAAACTAAGATTCTTCAATTTCTATCTCACAAGATGGTTTATGCGTTGTCATTGGCTAACGAAGGAATTTAAAAGATTCATAAGCAGTTAATTTCATTTATAATAAACAATATTTATTTGATATTCTAATTTCAAGGCAGAAAATTACTCAAAAAATTTGTAGAGGTAACCATATTTGTTTAAATATTCCACTTCAATACACATCGTTCAGATGACGTCATACCTAAGCTACTAATTCCAAATATTTTGACAGTTGTTAATAAAGATAAGTATAAATTTAATAAGATAAAGCAGCTATAAAAGTATTTTGTAGATTTTTCTGCCAAAATTTCTCGCTATAGCTTTCTATATAAAGTGGAATATGTTATAAGAAGAAATGCTCATGCTACTGACTAAGCCTCCACTAACGAAAGTTAGTTTATGAAATCTGGCAGGGAAATTTTCGTATATATACAAAATTCTTGGCGTTTTGCGCCATTTCACTTTTAGACTTCGACAGTTCATCATTGTTGTACATATTCGCTCAACGCTGTCGATAAAAGCCATCTTCTAAGAAGTTTTTGTGTGAGTATCAGAATATTTGTGGAAATGATTCTATTAATGTGTGATTATTTTAGAAATCCTTGTATTTGTTTGAATTTTTCTCGATTTGCGGTGGATGATTTAAGATTGAACTTGTTGAGTGTTTGACCGTTGAATATGTATATCTTGTGATTTTGTAATTCCTTATGAAAATCACTTGCGTGGCGAATAAAAAGTATAAATATAAATCATAAAATATAAATTTTTAACGAGAATTTTATTTCGAAGTTAATAACTGTTTGGTGCATTTTATGTAATCTTATTTTTTCTTAATCGTGATATTTTCTGTAGAATATTGGAATTGCAGATTAATTTATCTTGTTTGACCTGTGGCATGTATTTCAGGGTGAATTTTGCTTATCTAAATATTTATGTGTAGTTAAGAGCCTCTTTTGAATCTTCCCAATATGGCGTCAGGAAGGTAGCCGCACTGTTGAAAATGGCGCATTGCGTCTTGCGCAGACATATTGATTTTCTAGCGAAGCCTACAGTTGTACCTATCAAGGTTAAGAAAGGCTTTTGATTCAAATGTTCACCGTGAAGTTAATGAAGTTTAAAGGATGTAATTGGCGAGAAACTAAAAGATTTTGGTGCTAGTTGCGACTTTAGTTTCCTGTGTGACCGTTTCGAATGTAGTAAAATGGCGTTTTATAAGAGCATGATTCTTTAAAAAAATTGTTAACGATAACGTACCAAATATTTTTGTAGGTACAGTAGAGTTGGGCAATTTTTTTAACGTCAATTGGGGTAAAAAAATCCACGCGTACAGAGTTAGAGCCAAATCAGTTATTTAAACAAGATAATGTACTGTGTGTATTCTTTGCGTGAAGTTGTATGTTCGTTAGTTTGAATGCTTATACGTCTTTTTTTTTCTTTAGGTTGCTAGTCATTTGTCATCTGTGCTACAATGTCGCAACAGTTTTGTTTGAAATGGAACAATCATATGAACAATATGATGGATGTTTTCAAAAATTTATATTCACAGGAAAGCATGGTTGATGTTACGCTTGCCTGTGATGGTCTGAGCTTAAAAGCGCACAAAATGGTACTATCTGCTTGTAGTCCATTCTTCCAGTCTTTGTTTTTAGAAAACCCCTGCAAGCACCCTATTGTGATACTTAAAGACATGAAATACAGTGAACTTAAAGCTATTATTGAGTTCATGTATCATGGAGAAGTAAATGTTGCTCAGGACCAATTATCGGCCCTTATGAAAACAGCAGAGACGTTACGTGTTAAAGGGCTAGCGGAAATGCCAAATGAAAAGAACTCTTCAAATACTTCTCAGGAAGAACCTAGCCATAGATCGGTACCTCGTACGGAAACACCACCACCAAGTAAACGAAGAAGAGGACGTGTGCGTAAACGGTCTCTAAGTGACTCAAATCGTAGTGATGATTCTAATGAGACAAAAATTAAACAACCAGTATCCCCTGACATTGAAGAATTATCTGGTGATGTGACAATGGATGCTACTAGTGGACAATTTTCAAATTTACAATCTCAGGTGCCTATGCAAACTATGCCATCCCATAATACGAACTCTTATCAAAAAGTTGCTGTTGTGTCTCAAGAACCTCAAATTGAAGAACCACCATCAGCAGATGAGAGTGAATTTGGGGTGGAGCCAGCTAAGCTACTAGAACAAACATTAACCACTGACGATGTAAGTAATCAATACTTAAACTAGCCTTAGTTCAACTAGATAATTGATTTTGTTATATCAAGTAATTCCAAATATTTTTGCAGTTATCTAATGCCAGGAGAAGTGCCCGAACTTCTATGTCCTCTAATATGGAAATGCAAAGGAGGCCCAGAAGTAGCACAGATCATTCCTCAAACATAGCTCCTACTTCAATGTCTTCAGATGTGTCGCTAGGTTCTAACCAGCAACCTGAAAGTCCACCAGGTAACTTAAAATTAATGAATTTACTTTTTATGCTTTGCAAGGATTAGAGGATAAGGATTCAACTTTTGATAAATTTAATGTCCAAAATTAGTCGGATTATGTCAGTCATAACTGAATCATAAGATCTATAAACTAAATCTGTTAGCCTTGGTTTTAGAATTTAATTGATTGTATAATATATTTTAAGATTCAAAATATTTTGTGCCTCAAATGACCTTTTATTTAATATTACAGATATCAAACCTGAACTATTAGAATTAGACCCGCCAATGTCACCTGTTGCTGGTCCATCTCATAGTGCTGATAATTCTATGATGATGTATATGGACCAATCCAGTGTATCTTCTCATCCAGGTACTAGTTACCAGGACAATACAGCTTTGGTGCCACAAGATTCCCAACCGCAAGGTAAATATAATGAATTGTTATTTGTAATTGTCAGAACTTAAGCTAAGCAATGGTCTACATGTTTACAATTTGACATTTTAATGTAATTTTTGTGTGGATTGATAAACAAGACAGTAAAATTTAATGATCCTAGCTGGGTGTATTAAGCATTCCTGGCTGATTACCAGTAAAATGTCTTATTGCTTAGGCTAAGTTTTGACTAAAGATGTAGATATAAATTTTTACCTGAATTCTTAAGACTTGACAGCATCAGGTTTAATTTCCTGATGTTAAAGAGTCAATATCTGTTAAGCTTTATAAATCCTAAGTTTTGGTTAGTGATATATGTTAAGTTTATATAGGTAAGAAATATTATGACCTGTAACCTGTATATTTGTCTCTGGTAACATGTATTTATGTGTAATTAATCATTCGCTCGCCGCCTGAGCTTTTCAGTCATTCGTTTCGCGTTCCCGATTACGCTTCTCCGAAGTTTTAAATACCGCTACCGTTGACTCGACAAGAAATCGATCATCATTTATGAAGAGGATGCAGATAAAATATTTATGGTGAGTTGACTTTCTTTTTTTCCTTATACTGAGTTTTAATTCATGCATGTTTTTCTTTCAGCATATGGTAAGATATGTGTAGGGGGTATACAAATGTAATATAATGTGTTTTGTGATACTAGTGTTGTAAATTTTTTGGATAAAATCTCCCCTTTCCTGTACAGCATATCTATGCTATTGGAGATTCGTCTGTAAAATGTCATTGTAAATATTATAGCTATTGTGTAAATAAATTATCTATTTTTGATGTTATTCTTGTTCATTTTTTCTTAATGCTATTTACAAATAACTAAAATATTAATTTATTGATTTTAAATTGCAAGGAATAAACTAAACATCACGAATTAAGGACCTTAAAAAGTTACTTTTTAATGCCAAATCCGAATTAGCTGTGAAAGCAGTTCGGTAGATCAAATTTCGAATGCTGTAACCCAAAATAAAACAAACCATAAATTTTCATTTGTTAAACCAGCATTTGGCTACCACTAGGATATAAAATGTTAGCTGAAATGTATTACTATTCTACCCTTTTTGAATGATTAAGAAACCTTATTTGTGTTTTTGATTTTGTTAAAGGGTTCAAACATAGAGTATAAAATTTCTTTTGCTACTTCAATTTAGAGTTGAGAATATTAAGTTCAATTTTTAAATATTGATATGAATGAAATAATTTACTGATTAAAGTTGTACTATCCTGGGAAGTTTTTTTTATTCAGTCTATTATAGTCTTGAGTTTTTTGATACTCCCGCATTTTTGAGTGATTAAAATTAAGTTTTTTGGCATGGATGTACAAATACTCATTTTCCTTGTCCTTTGAGAAATTTGTTTTTTAATAGTATGTAGATGAGATTAAGTTATCTTTGAATTATTTAAAACTTTATACACAAGAGTTCCATGAAAATCCATACTAGACCTTTTTTAGAACTTTGATACAAAATTATATTTTTCGGAGGATGTGACTTGATCCATAATCTTTTTCCACCTTGCCATTCTACATGTGCAATTGGACAATTATAACTGAAAAGCACTCAAGTTAAGCAATACATAGGAATACTATCAAATATAATGATCAACTAAAAAAAAAACCTTTTAATTCACTAGTGGATATTGTGTTGGAACATTTATTATACAAATTTTTAAGTACACCTTTAGAATTAGAAATGACCTTTTCAAGGATAAATTGAGGAATTGTTTTATTCACTTAACACTTTTCTGTATGATATAAACAGTTGCCACCAAGGTTGCAAAAAATGTTAAAATTTGTGAACATTCATGAGAGGAAATGTTGGAAGTGAAGGTTTTAAGTTTGTATGGAGTTGAAAAGGTCATCTGAGCTAAAGATAAATTTTACTTTTGCAAGTTTTAAAATTGAAATATTTACAAAGTAAAATTTGCATGTATACACACACATAGTAAGTAGTTATAAGTAGGCTGCATAAGCTGTCTTTTGTCTTTGGTGCAATTTATGTAGTTCCGTCGATAATGTGCAGTTATGCAGATCACGTAAATTTCATTTAAACTTAGACAGATTTATGTAATTTTTAGCTTTTAAAGGAGCTTTAATGAACCCTTATCTCTTATTTTCGGTTTCTCTTGTATAAATTTTGTTAATATTCTCTTGGCTTTGAAAATAACCCTGCATTATGTTAAAATTCTCTTGAAACATTTTTTGAAAGTACTGAACAGTTAAAAAACATTAAAAAAAGAATTCTCATTCATTCAACTGTATCAAGCTGTAAAATTCACTCTTAGAATCGCTAATAATTGCTTAACTACAGAAATAAAATTGAATATTGTTATATTTGAAAATGAATAGTATATTGTTAGATTTTATACTGCTGTATGTGTTAAATGCACAAATTATGAGCATAACAATAAAAATTTTTGATGTTAAAATATTTTTCAAATGCTAACTGGCTTTTTCTTGTGCGAGAGATTAAGGCTTCATTAAAGTATACTATCCTCATGCATATTAAACGTTATTAAAGCATCCTGAAGATGGAAATTACATTTAACGATCAGTGACCCAGCTTCTACAGTTAATATCACAAGTTTGATAAATATTGCATCTTCTAATCACTAATTTATCTGGGAGAAACCAGTCGTTAAAATGTTCTTTGCAAGTCAGACAAACAATCCGTTCATGTTGTCTGTAATTGTACAGAAACTGACCCTACAAACCTCATATCCAGGGATTCCATAAGTAAAAATGACAAGCTCCTAAAGCTCGTCTCAGAAATTAAAACAAACTATTAACAATTCCTAGTTCATGATTTTATATTCATGAATACTATGTGATGGCAAATGCACCCTTTTCATTTTTGGAAAGAATACTTATAAAGGGATAGAAGCTTACTGACACTACCAAAATTTTAGGTTGCGAAATACCCAGTATTTCTCCCATAATTAAACATTTCAATACTAAAAAAGGTATTTTATATCAAATTTCTCAACGTGGTAAGCTTTAAAAATCAATGTGAAATCTATATAAATAAAATTGGAAGTGTGTTTGTAATTTAAAATTAGCAGCTTTGTACTAAATGCATTTAAAGGTATATACGGTACTTATATCAAAAAATCAATTTTTAAAATTTTTGTCTGTCTGTTCCGGCTAATCTCTGAAACGGCTGGTGCGATTTTAATTCTTTCACTAATAGAAAGCTACATTATCGGCGAGTAACATAAGGTACATTTTATCTCCATATTCCTACGGAAACTGCGGATAAAACCGTGGGACTTTACTTACTCCCCACCAAGTTGGCGCAAAATTATGCATTTGGTCAATGGAAATTTCTCACATTTATAACACAGTGAATTGAAACATAATTTAGCATCTTTGCGAAAAGCAATTTTTTAAATGGTTTTTTATTAAACGTATAACGTTTGTTAAATGTCAAACTGAAACTTTGAAAAATATCGCCAAGTTGGCTAAGAAGTTCTCTATTCCAACAATCCCAGATATTTTAATGCAAATTTTCTACCACATTTCAAAGAGGGAAACGAAATAGTTTTAGCGAATTGCGCGCGTGATATTGAAAATTTTATGGTAATATTTTTAATTGACAGTTTCATAAAAAGATGATTTTTATCGCTGGATTTTTTAAAAATTTATTATACAATATTCATATTTTGCTGAACCTAGATATTTTACGTGGAAGAATTACTTTGAAGATATATACTAGATAATACTATGGGTGAAGCCATACAATATCACTCGCCGAATAAAATTAGGGAGCTTTACACAATACTTATTTCATCTTCGGTCTTTCTAATCCTCAAACCTTTTGGAAAAAGTACAAAGACTACATGGCGGAAGATATTTTGCAGCAAATATGTCTTTCAATCAACAGAAACGCAATAAAGGTTTTCAAAATGGTTGGGAAGAAGCTACATGATTTTGGAATGATTATTTCTAGACGTGTCGACGGAAATGGCTTTGATAATGAAATTGCTTGAGAATTAAACTACGATTTTATAGCATTGCAACATCAAGTAACAGAATTTATCCCTCAATTAACTCTAGAACAAAGTCACGTTTTCCAACAAGTGTTACGCAAAATAGAATCCGGCAGTGGTGCACTCTTTTTAACACTGCTTTTATAAGTTTCACTTGCATGTAACGGAATCTTGGAACTCGATTTTCACCCGCTTAAAAAGGTAAAATTAATTCGAAATTTCACACACTTGTCAAGGACTGATGTGAATTCAATAATTTCATAATTTTGTTCCATTGTCCTGATTAGGATCCTCAGGAATAAGGATTTTTAGATTTGGCGACTAAATTCATATACTATTTCCAGATTTGGCGACTAATTGCGTATACCATTTCCGAATTTGGCAACTAATTCCAGATTTGTCGATTAAAAGACAGGTATAACCCCAAAATTGAAAAAACGAAAAAATTAATGTCATTAGGGCAAAAGCGTGGGGTTGCTTTGTACTATATTTTTACACAAACTCAGCATTTCGGAAGAGAACTAGTAAGAAATAACAATTGATATAGAGCACCCCACGCTTTTACCCCAATGACATTAATTTTTTCATTAATCATTTTATTCTTATATTAAGAATTATTATTTTTTTTTTACTTTTTAGTTCGATTCACTATAAAAGCGTGTTTTTTAGTTTTTTTTAAACTATAATTTATTTCTCGACGCCCCTAGATGAACCGGAAAAGCATTTTTGCTTAACTTATTGACCATCAGAAAAACCCAGAAGATAGCAGTTGCTATGGCTTCCTCGGGTATAGCCGCGACTTTATTGACCAATGGTCGTACTGCAAATTCAGTTTTAAAGTTATCGCTTAATCTTACATTTGAAGATTCACTCATCTGAAATTTCAGAAAAAATAGCTCAAGCAGGATGCTTCCATAATGCAAGCTTTTAGTGTGGGAGGAAAGTACAATGTCTCACAAGAAAGTTATAGAAGCGTTAAATCGGACTCTTCAGGATTTACGAGATAGTACAGATATTATAGGAGGAATGGTACTTTATTATATATTGGCTGGTGAATTTTCAAAAACTCCCCCCTGTAATCCTGTCTCAGATGAAATCAGTCTCTATTAAATCATCAAGCTTATGGGCAAAATTTGAAAAATTAAGTCTGAAAACGAATATGAGAGTGTATCTTCATAATGACGTAAGATTTGGAACATTATGCAGAGACGCAATTGAAAATCTGTTATGGGTGTTTGGACGCAAATGCTGGAGGTTATATTTTACTTCCCAAGAATTTTGTAATGTAGAAGAGAGAAAATGATGTAAATCTTATTGCTCAAATTTACCCGGGCTTGCAACAAAATTTAAATTGGGGTCAGTGGTTGCGCTCAAGATCAATATTGCTGCCTAAAACAATGACATTGTCCATAAAATCAACATTGAAAATTTAAACGACGTGTGGGGAGGGGGAAATGAAGAAATATTGATCAATGAATACAATCATGGCTAAAGAACAAAGTACTTCATATCCCACGGAGTTCTAAATTTCACTTGAACTTTCGGGTGTACCCTCACATAAACTTCAATTAAAACTAAATGTACCAGTTATGCAAAATCTCGATGCTTCTCGACTATGTAAAGGAACGAGGCTTTGGATCACAAAACTGAGGCAGAATATACTTGGTGTCAATATTTTAACATATGTCAAGAAAAGGGATAGTGTTATCATACCTCGAATTCCAAGTATCTCCACTGACCTACCGTTTCAACTCAAACGATTTCAATATCCCCAGTTTTAATGTTGCTGTTAACAAAGCTAACATTTCAGGTAGCAGGGGTGCATTTGGAAAAGCAATGTTTTTACCATGGCCAACTATATGTAGCCTGATCGGTGTGTCCAATGCCCAAATCTTCACATATTTGCAACTGACGGAAGGACATATAATATGGTATACAGTTCTGTTTTGAGCTCTTTTAAAGAGAAATTATATATTAAACGTAGATACTTTGGATTTTTAAAAATATTAATAGCTTAAGTTATTGAATTTTTGTTGTTAATTATTATAATAAATTACATTTTCAGTTTTTTTAAACTCCTTTTCTTGCGTATCATTGTTGGTACAATAATTATGTGATACAAAGACTCACAAAAGTCTATTTTTCATCCGAACAATAATTTGTGAGACCTTTTGTAAACAGAATCATAGATCATGATTACCTATTCATAACACAAATATCAAAGGGTTTTTTTTTACAATCAATGAAACTACACCTTCACTTCTTACCAGAATTTTTTTTTGTCATGTCCATTTGTTCACAAAAAAAAACAAAAACATTTGTTAGAAAAATTATGGATGCGATTAAATGCTCAAAGTAATTTTCCTTCTGACAATCAGTTAGTTCTTCATGCTAATTGTATATATACATTTTTTACAAATGTTACATGTTTTACATATGTATGCCAATTTCTGTCGTTGAAGATAAATATTCATCCTTCCTAATAATTCTTACTTCATCGGCATATTCAATATTTTGTTCAATGTAGAAAATATTGCTCAAATTTTGTATAACGGAAAGAAAATGACACTGAATTCAAACTAATTGCTATTAACATGTTGGTAATATCGTGAAGATAATGCTTCCTATTTATGAGAAACCAGAATGTTTTTGTGTATCGCTGTTTTTGCCTTTTGGTCTCTATGACTGAAAAGAACTCATTTTTGTTTTAAATGAAAAAAAAAGCATAATTTTTTTTTAACAAACTATTTGCTGGAACTATGATAAGGTGACCTTGAAATAATGTTTTCATATTTTCTTTTGAATTCCATTTTGACCAGATTTTTCGTCATGACTTAACTTTGCTTCTGGCAATCTTGCAAATCAGAAAACTGTTTCATTTGTGATCATAAAAATTTTTTGCACAGAAAAAAGATGCACCTTGAAAAGATTTTCTCATATTTCCCTCTGGATTTCTTTAAAATTCAGTGTTGAAATGATTTTACGTCTCATGTGCTATCATGGTTTTAACGTTGCTTCTGATTATCTGTTCCTCATATAGTTTCTTGGAGATCATATGCATATTTTATTTTATACTGTCTATATAGGATATATATATTTCAATTATCATTATAGTTATTTATCATTTATGTACTCATTCTTTTGCTCTTTGCAATCAAATAATAATTTTTAATAGAAATGTTGCAAAAAAGTATTGTTCCAATAATTAATTTTTTAGCAACATGGTTTATTATTTGTTTCATTCAGTACTGTTGTTTGTTCTGAACTATTTCAACGGGGACCTGTTTTAGGTAGATTTTGATTTTAGTTCATACTAATTAAATGTTTTTAGTATTTAATTACATCTAATACTGTATATTAAGACGTATTACACAGAGATGTTAGATAGTATTATATGAGGTATGGGTGCAATGATAGTTTAATTTTTTTTCAGTTGAAGGCTTCCTAATATTTTTTATTTATGATAGCATTTAGTGAATCAGTTTATCATTAATTTTTTTTTCAGTTCATCTATTGCAGGTTATTTCCCCCATAGTTCCCTTAGCAGAAACTCACTACTGCTATCACTTTTCAGTAATTTTTATTTATATTTGCATTCATTCATATCTATTTACTCTTTAGCTTGATAATTTTCTCTTACATTGAAATATTTGTTTTTGTTTAATTATTTACTTTGAGGCCAAATTGCAATTTGCTTAAAATTATTTCTAATGTGAACATTCATTTGAAAAAAATATTTTTAATTTTTGGTTATACTACTTTTTATACAGGGTTTTTACCCTCACTGAAAATATTATAATTCTATAATAGATAAATTTTTGTTTTTAAAACTTAACCTGTGCGAAGAACGGGCATTTCAGCTAGTTATTATAATAAATTACATTTTCAGTTTTTTTAAACTAAGATCAATTTTAGAATTTTTAAATTTTATTGGTTCCAGTCAAGCAATAGAAAAATTACCATATTATATTACTTACTTTTTAATGATAATGATTACGACTTTGATAGTTATTTAAAGACATCAACGCAAGCGAAGCCGCGGGTAAAAGCTAGTTAAATGTATGAAATGTGACTACATATATCAATAAATCTATCTTCCGATAGTTAATGTAAAAAAAATGCAAGCTCATTACAAATTACTAAATGTAATGCATGGGTAAGGGGACGTGGATCACAAATTAATATTTTAGTAAGTAACACTAAATTTCCTTAACATGCAACACTTGAAACGTTAAAATATTTCAGTGTTGAATGGTGTTTCCGAAAAACAACTTATGGTTTAGAGCAGGGGAGGCCAACCCACGGTGGGGTTAACAATTGAATGCTTGGACTAAATAAAATTTTGAGTTTTTTTTAACAATTTTATTGAAATGTGGTTGTCTTGCTATGGGATTCAGCTTTTCTTACCAATATTATGGGACTTTAAAGTAACTTAAATTAAAGATCACTGAGAAAAGATTGTATTTTTCCTACCCTGGTTGGACAACTACCATCTTTTGTGGACAAACTTTCTATTTTTGTCTCTATTTTAGACTGAAAAAAATTAATACCTGCATCAATGTGAAATATGTTATCTATCAAAGGTAATATCCATTATCGCAGGGTTCTTTCAGAGCTAAGTTGGATGATTTTCAAGATGATAAAAAATGCATATCTTCTCACAAATACTTTTTGAATTTCTCTGCAAAATGCTAATTGTTACTCACCTGAAATCGAAATTATTGTATACAGCACCATACTACACTGAAAAACAAATAAGGAATTCTACTGAATTTTTAAAATCTGTGTGTGCCAATAAGCAATTTTTCAAATGTACACAATTTGGCTGTCAGTGGATGAATATCAACGTCGCACTATTCAGCTACTCGAGGGCTTTCTTTGATTTTACTGTCAGAAACGTTTGTGAACAAATGTTTTCCCTTATGGACAAAATCAAAATATCGTTCAAAATTAACTGAACTGATTAAAAAACAGCTTTTAAGTTTGTGATTTGGTCTCATTTATGATATTTTTTAGTTTCCACTACTCAGACTTGCATTAAAAATGTACTCTTTGCCTAAAAGTTCATAAGCCTTGAGTAACATTTTTTCTCCTTTTCATATGTTCGAAAATTGGAAGTGGCACGCTTAATTATTTTTATCTGAAAAAGGCACTCTTAATAAAAAGGTTGGCCTCCCCTGGTTTAAAGTAAGGGTTCACGCTCGAGGACCAAATTAATAAAATTACGTTGCTCTGTGGGCTACTTCAATAAATTCAGTGATCCGCTAGGCACATTGACTGTCAAAGATATAGATAAGAAATAGGGAAGGAAAGGACGAGATAGATGGTTTTAACAGATTTGTGTATACACATATTGGTTTTAAAAATAAGAAATGATCGGGTAAATTCTTTGCAAACCTGTTAGGCCACCTTTTTCCGGAATTTTATGCATTGTTCAGATTTCTTTCATTTAAAATAAAGATGCAATGAAACTTTTGTCTCAAATGGATATCAAACACATCAGTGAAATTCTTTAAATATAAAGAACATAAAAAATGGCGTTTTTTGCGGCACAAAGCAGAAAGACAATTTTCGGTACTCGAATTAAAATGAGGGGGGGGGGCCCCCTTAAATGCCTTCAGCGAGCCAGTTTGAAGACCCCCTAGTTTAAAGGATATTGCAAGTAGGAAAAGATTGAAGACCACTAACTACCTCAGGCCTTGTTGGGAGAAACACACACTGGTCATTGTTGCAATATACAACATCTTATTGTGAACATTTTATTTAGTTTTCTAAAGCAAACTGTAACCCAACAAGGTTGAAACAAGAAAAGATAATTTGGATATTTTCTTAAACTGAGGAAAAGATAAGTACTTGAGAAATCTGATTATTACTGGTAAGAATATATACTATTGCATCAAAAGTAAATTTATAGTTTCCATGCATAAATCACACATCTCTAGCTGGTCACTATCTAAATGACACAATAAATCATAAGTCTATATCAGAGGTCGGCAAATCGCGGCTCTTTGTATAAACCAGGGCACAGGGGAGTTGTAAAAGTGGCATGTGAAAACTTACTGAAAAATTACAAATTTGAAACAAAAATTAATTTTTTTACATCTTTATTTAAGTACGGTTGTCTTAGAAAGAATAAAACTTTTGATCAACATATGTTTGTGAATAAATGTTTTCTTTTATATGAACACATAAAATCAAAATATCCCTCAAAACTAGCTAACCTAAAGCAACCTAATTTTGTTTGTATTACTTATTATATTAATTTTAAAATCCCCACTACTTAATGCATTCAAAAGTGCTTATTTGTGTAAAAATCCCATAATAAACTTATAAGTAGCATTTCTTCATTTTCATTTTTTTTTTGGAAGTGGCGCTCATTATTTTTCTTTATCAGAAAGTAGCACTCTTCAAAAGGTTGGCCGTCCTTAGTACAGACGATTGCGATTCTTCAGACTTCTAGCTATATAGATTATTTAAAAAAAATTATATCTACTAAAAATTATTGTTATTTTTCTCTTTTAAAAGATTTACATTATTTGCATCTAAATTAAATGCTTGAGGCTTAAGATTTTTGCATTAAATTGTTTTCTATGAACAAAGTGTATTGAGAATCGGTGAAAATATTCAAATTCTGAAGCAGAAAAAGTCTAATTAATTAATAAAATGCTGCCATTGGAAGACAATCCTCTAAATGAATTGAAGCAAGATTTACTTATTTGCATAAATGAGTTTAGGAACACTTTTAATATGAGCCGAGATACATCTGAACCCCAACAGAAGTGAAAAACACATTTCGTATTTGGTAACATGTTTAAGGGATAATAAAAATCAATTTTTTTTTGTGTGAACATGAAATTTTAGAATTATGTTCTAACAGTATATTATTTGTGAATAGGAACATTTTTTTCACGATGCTTGGAATCTTAAATCCAACATTATGGTATTTTGACATTGATTGTTCTTGCAATGAGCCACAAAAAATAAAAATATCTTCAAAAGTTCTTAATTTTGGAAGGAATGGAAAATGCTACTATGTATGCAACAGTCTTGACCGTGACTGCTACCCAGGGTTCCCTTTGCTCTACTGTGCACATGTATAAATGGCTTTTTGTGTAAATGACTCTTTGATACCTTAGTTATTTTGTTTTTCTTGCAACTTGGCTTTTCTCAGCATAAGTGATCATGCTGATCACTGATCTATACAATCCAATGATTATATGCATATAAGATAAAAAATAGGATACATACTCCAAGTGTACATTTTGTAAGGGATTTATTACCTCAAAGCATTGATAGTTAATTAGTTTTTGTTAGAAATACAGTATAACTGGAAACTGAATTTTTTTGCCAAAATGTTTCTGAATAATAAAAAGATCCTTTAATTTTTTTCTTGTTAATAAGGATAAGCATTTTGATCACATTAATTTTAGGGTACTTTAAATATATTACTACCCTGCCCTATTATGAACACTCAATTCACTGCAACTATAGTTTTATGCGAAGAAAATATTTCAAAATTTTCCACTTCAGTAGACAAGATTTATGATCTTTAAGTGCAGGATTGATATCTCCTTTCCCCAATTTGCTGTGTTTGTTAAACATAAAGTGTACCCCCATGATTTCTCAGAAATTTTTATTTTTGACCCTAGGGATTTAATATCATTTTTCTTTTTAGTATGTGGTAGTTTAATCCAAATAAGTCTCTTTCAGTACTTAATGAACATTTACAGTGTAGCTCTTTTGGCCTAATATATAGCCCTTGTTCCAATAAAACCAACATTTAGCATTTATATTTAGAGTTATTACCTTCAGAAATAGATAAACCAGGAATTGACAAAATTGATTTAAATCCATGTTTTTGAATTAACTTTTAAAATATTTATTAATCTATTTCATTACAATATATCCACTTAACTGTTATAAAAACAAGTTGGTAACTATATGTCTGCTTTCATTAATTAGAAAAACATATACATAAATTGTTGTAATAAAAAAAAGACAAAATATTTAAAAATAGTTTCTTACAAAAAGTATTTATTTTTGAATATTTATTAGTATAGCATGAAGTTGGTTATACAATACATAATATACTAATTACCAGGATTTGGAATATAATCTGGGTCTTCATCTAATTTGCTTGCCATACATGCTGCACCTTTTATTAATTTAGGATGATTTTGTCGAATGTGCCTGATTTGGTTGCTTTTGTATGTAAAGAGCTTGAAACATATCCTGCATGCATAAGGTTTTTCCTTTGAATGAACACGCAAATGAGTTTTTAAGTCATAAAGTCTTTTGTAACTTTTTTGGCAAACGACACAGATATGGGTGTTTTCTACAGAATGTTGGTTGATTAAATGTCCATTTAATAATTCCTTACTTTCAAATTCTTCATGGCACAATTTACAAGTCTGGAGAACTCTTTCAGCAGTAGGGTGGCGCCTTCTATAATGCCGACGATAATTGCTTACATTATTGAATCTCATACCACATATGGGGCATGCATAGGGCTTGATTCCTGTATGTGTACGCATATGCAGCTGTAAATCATGTTGCCTGATAGTAGTTTTCCCACATAAGTGACAACTAAAAGGCCTTTCTCCGGTATGAGTGCGCATATGAATGTCTAAGTGACCTTTTGAAGCAACCATTAAATTACACTTCAAACATTTATATTTCAATTTCTTTTTTAGTTTAGGTAATTCTTCATTGATTGTAGAGACTTCATTATCAACTAATGAATTTTTTGAAAAGTATATAGTCCTTATAATCGACGCAGTTCCTAATAAAAAAATAACATTCATTGAATTAGGAGGAAATTAGTTTGAATAGAAAACATAAAAATAAACAGAATTATTTTAACAGAAAATTTATGACCATAACAGAAAGCAATAATGCTAATTTAAAAATTTGAATCAAAATTCTAAAAGCATTGTGTGAGGGAGTTAATTTTGTGAATGATTCTTTCCAAGTCTTGCAATGTGCATTCAATATGTACAAAAACAAGAATATAATGATAACCAGTGAGCTATGTGCTTAATGCTGTCGGACTAGAAGTGTTAGATGCACTGTTAGAAAAATTCTCTTTGATGGGCTAGAAAAACAGTGAACTAAAGTTTTTTACCAGATCTCTCAATGAGATAAACCTGGAGTTTAGAGGAAGACACACCTAATTAATTTCCAGTTATCAGATATTGAAAAGTGACAAGTGTTTTTTCCCCTGAAATATTAAATTTGCATTACATTATTACTAAGACATAAGGGTTACAGATAAAAAAGACCACATTATAAAATAAGGAACGAGGGCTAACTTCCCTTTTAGAATCAGTAGCTACCGGTTCATTCTAGCTTAGGTGGGACTGAATATATTATTATAAAAGCAACCATATTAAATGTGAGAATTTTATCTGTTAACATTACCTTGCATTGAATCTTGGGAAACAAGTTCTGTACATGGTTGGAAACTAATATCCTGGTTAGAAATACTGGATTGGTCCATCATCATGGATTCATCAATGCTGTGAGATGGACCAGCTATTGGAGACACAGGTGAATCCAGTTCTAAAGCATCAGATTTGATTTCTAAAATATACAAAGTAAAGAAAAACCCTGAATTAAAAGAATAAGACATCTCCTATTTCAATACTTCTAATTTATAACAATGACAATTTTTTTAAAAATAATTTTAAAAAATCTAGAAATTTTAAAAAAAAATTTATTTTAAGGATGCAAATGATAAATTTTTTACTTCCAATGAATTTTAACCATATTCAGAGAGTTTTTTTGCCACATAACTGGCTATCCATAAAACAGTTAACAAATGTAAGCTGATATTATTTTTTTTGTTGTAATGGCAATTCCTTAGAGGTTTGACTTATGCTATGAAGAACTCAGTTTTATTTGGTCATTTATTAATATTGCCCTTCAAAGCAATGCAAGGTCTGTTGGTGATAGACTTCATAATTCTGAACCACAGTCAAGTTAGATGAAAACACTGCACTCTCCAAATTTCCATGCCAATGTGAGGTCTAAGCCTTGATAAACTTTACATGCCTCAGCCTCTCTACATGATGGGTCTTTAGTGCCACCATGACTACTTGGTTACTGCAGCCACATGGAGAACTTGAAGACCTTTTAGTTTTTTAGATGACTGAAATTGGAATGTGGTTAGTGCAGACTGTTGTAATCAGAGATAGAGCATTTCTTGAACAAGACTGTGCAAAGGTAACAGCAGCAATGGCTGCTATAAATGCTTAATTAACATCAAATGCATTATTCTTGGCATTGACTCATTTATATTCATACACATTGCATAGCATCTTCATTGTGTTCATCCTATGCAATGTGTATGAATATAAGAGGGGTACACGGTTTGATAAACCTCGCGTTCTGGCAGAGATCTGTAACAATAACTGATGAATGCCAAACAAAATTTATATTGTAGCATTTGATTTGAATACAACAAAACTTCCTTCGTAATTGTTTAAAAATATGCAGTGCAGTTTGGAGAGGTTTCACCGGTTATTACGTTTAATGTGCAGCTGTGGCTATAGATGCATTTTTTGGTATTAAAAGTAAAATAATTTATTATTTGCAAGTGCTTTATAAGAAATTAAATTATGCTAGAAAAAGACATTGTGTGTTTGTTTTTAGCTGGGGATAAATGGATGACAAAATGAATGATAAACAATTTATAATCTCTATATTACTTTTTAAAAATTTTAAAGCTTTTTACTTTAAATGAGAAATGTGACTTGACATATAATCAAATAATTAAGTCATGGTAAAATTTTATAAATTACCTTACTCTACACTTATTAGAATCAAAATTAGTCACAACAGTAATATATTGTATATTAATTCATATGAAAATAATTTCAATTTAACAAGATAGTTTAAGGTTAATAAAACCTAATATTTAATTCAGATTATATATATATGGCACTTTTTTCATACTTTAAAAATTAGAGTGTTTTATAGTCTGAAAAATATGGTGCACTCAAATGAAGGTTTTAAATGGTTTCAAACTCAGTTATAAAATTTCACAATGCAAACATAAAGGGTTAAATTAATGAGATATATTCACATGATAAATGCAATTACGTATTTCCAGCCAATTGGTTTATCTGCCTCCAACTTCCGTTTTTTACAGATATTTAAAAAAAAAAAAAAAACCTATTTATTAAAAAAAATAGTGCAAACAGGTGGATAAAATACTTTTTTGTAATGAAAAACATCCATCTAATATAAGATTTTTTTTTTTAATTTGGAAAAACTTTTTGTGAATTATTTTAATACTTCGCCAATTATCAAATTTGAAATTTTATTAGGATTTTACAAATATAGTACTAAGTACAAGTGACTCTGTTATGAATTTAGCCAATTACTGCTATCTATAAAACTTGAAAAAAAAATTGAAAAGTCATTAAAATTTTGCTTTTATAACATGAAATCTTGTCATTTTTCTATTGACAGAAATTTTTTTTTTGATTAAAACTCCTCTTTAATAAATAAGCAAAATACAATATGTTATTACAATAAGTTTAAAATGCCAGATTTAACTAAATTCAAAGTAAAAGAAATTTTTTACGAGTAATATGAAATTATATTAGATCTCTAGTATAATATATTTCCGTAGTTTATTTTAATGTTGAAAAGAAATATTGAAAAAAAAACTTTTCCACAAGAAATATAAGTGATAAAAAAGGTTATGAATCATTTACACAAAATGTAACATTTTGTGAATCAAATCAAATTTTTTAAAGAATAGGATCAATATTATTATAATATTATATACTACAAGTTCCAATTGTCATCAAATTACTAAAATATATGGAAAATAGTTAATGAAAATTTCCCAATAATAAAAGAAATTTCACATTTAATTATTGAACAAACATCCTCAATCATATAATTTGCAACTTCACTGTTTGTCCCATCAATTTTATTCTTAAAAAATAGCTGATAGTTTGTAATATATGCCTTTACTTTTTAGCAGACTTTTTCGGTGTAGTTACAACATTACATTTTCAAGAAGGGACATTTTTAATAAGTTTTAGTTTATACATAAATGTAGTTTTATGAGCAAAATATATTTAATTATTGGTTTTAGTAACTTTTTAGAATTTTGTTTCGTTTTAAATTAGAGTAACACATTATAATTACATTTATATTATGTATAAAGGCTGAACAATGAAAACAAGCAAAAGAAAAGGTTGAACAAACAATGATTGCTGCATTGTACGAAAATAGCAATTTCTATACTAAAATTTTGTTTATGTTATAAGGAAATAAAATCAGTGAAAAATGAAGCAGATAATGGAAGTAAAAGTGCACAAAAGCCTGTTGATAACAGAAGGATAAAAAGAATATGTCTTAAAAACAGAACATAATCATCAGAAGCTGTTATAAATAAATTTGTGTTCCAGTGAGTTCAAAAATAGCAAGAAAGTTATCAAATTCTGAACTTTGGAGCTAGGATATTAAGGGGGGGGGGGAACCCTTTTCATCTAGAATATCAGAAATTAAATCAGTGGGTGAAAGAACACACTGATTAGATAGAAAATAAATGAAAAAAGAGTTTTTGGTTTGATGAAAGTAAAATATTTTTATTCGGAAGCAAAACTTTCAAATATATTTGACATATAACCAGGGATGAGTAACATCTAGGTTGCATTAAGCCAAGTATATCAAGCATCCCACTAGTGTAGTGATTTAGGCATGCATGTTAACAGGTGACATAGGACAGCTAAAGATAATTGAAAGATGAACATGAAAAAGTATACAGACAAAAATTCTGGAATCCAGACTGCTATCTTCTTTAAGTAATCAATTTCCCAATAATGCATCATATTTTTAAACGGTATTGAGCTCCTTGCCCTTCTGCAAAAACTTGCAAACAATTATTTAATATAAAAAAACTTGACAGTCATGACTTAAATTCACAAGAAAATCTGTTGCACTATTTATCACACACACAAAAGATTATTAATAGATGGGCTATTATGACAAATTATGGTAGCATCGCATTATGACAAAACAAAAATATCAAGTATTTGTCAGTTCAATGAGATAGTGTGATACAATAAATAAGAATAAAAATTACCATATTAATATTAAACATAATACTGAATTGCTTATGATAACTTTTTAACGACTATAGCTTAACTTTTCAAACATTAAAAAGTATTTGAGAAATTCATTTTGTTTTTTGTTTCAACAGCATTAAATGTTTTTAAATGACAAATATTAACATCACATGAAATAGCTTATTTTCCACATAAGCAATGAAAATTAAAAACATAAAATACTTCAAAGTGTCTAAATTTGGGTTTCTACTGTAATTGTCTGTTAATAAACAATAAACATCTGTTAAAAATAATAAACACTTTTTATACCTGATAATTAAAACCAATTTGGAGCTAATTAAAACATAAAATTTTATTTACACAGGATTAACTCAAAGTAAAAGAGCTTTGTTGAAGACCAAGTGCACAACTTTGATCATTAATGAGCAAATTGAGAAGGGGGATTTTTTTTAATGTTAAAACTTCCTAAGTAATTTTTATAACAGTTTATGAAAAAAGATTAATACTTTTTGAATAATATGACAGTGATCTATTTAAAAAGTACTTGCATATTAATCAAAAACTGTTGTATGGCCAATAATAAAAAAGTGTACTTATACATGGTTGAATGCAATCTTGTTTATGAAATGTCTTATTTTTCTTGTTTGTTGTGGAAAACTGATTAAATTTTTGCAGGCTCATTTTACTCAAGAAATTATGTCATCAGGCATAGTATGTATTTAAAAACACATGCCATCTGAACATTGTAATTGTTGTTGATATTTCCTTTCAAATCTCACTGGGTTTTTGTTGAAATAATGGAATTTATGTAATGGAATGTAATTTAAATTTATTTACTTATGCAAATAAACTTTAGTGAATTCTTCAAAATGTTCATCAATTTTTTTGGTTAACAAGTTAATGTGCAAGTACCAAGAAATGAATAATTACATTTTTCAGAAATATGTGTGATTATTCAGTTTTACATACATCTACGAGTTTTACACTTGTAATCAAATGAATTTCATTACCTAATGGACTTCCAGGATGCTGATTAGGACTTAAATCTTCTGATGGTATTGATATAGAAGCAAGACTAGAAGAATGATCATCCATTTGAGATTTCTTCTGTATTTCTGCATCTGATGATAAAGATCTTCGAATAATTTTCCTAGCATTGGACAACTGTAAAAGTTACTTGGATTGAAATTTTTATACATAGTTGAGCAATTTTTTTATAAAAGAAAATAAAGAAATCTATACTTACATCACTTACTGTTAATGCATTTTCTGAAGAAGTTGCAGAATTCAACTCAAACTCACTTTCATTAGTTAAAAGTCCCACAATTTTAGGATCTCCAGACTGAACATCAGCCAATTGTTTAGTAATATCAACTGTCAATGGTTTAATATCTACAGATACAGGTACAGTTTTTATTTCTTGGACATTATCAGAAGTAAAATCATTTGACTGTTTACTTTCACAATCACCATTACATTCAGTAGTAGTTAAAATTTCATTATGATGTACAATTTTATCACTTGGTTCTTCCACAGAAACATTAGAATAGTTTATATTAGGAAATTCAGCCAATCCTTTGATCCTCAATGTCTCTGCAGCTTTCATAAGGCAATTGAATTGGTCCTGAGAGACATTCACTTCTCCATTATATATGAATTCAATAATATTTTTAAGTTCATTATACTTCATGTCATTAAGAATCACAATGGGATGTTTACAAGGATTGTCTATGAATAATGACTGGAAGAATGGACTGCAAGCAGCTAAAATTATTTTATGTGCTTTTAAGCTCAAACCATCACAGGCAAGTGTTACATCAACCATTAATTCATTTGATAAAAGATCCTTGAACACATCCATCATATTGTTCATATGATTGTTCCATTTTAAAGTGAATTGTGACATAATGCAAATGATTGGAAAACTGAAAGTAAAAAAAAACAACAAAACATTGGTATTAAATAACTAGAAAATTTAATAAAAAAAGTTTGGCTTTGGGATTTTTTTTATTATTAGTCCAAAACGATACAACAAAATAACAATCAAAATAAAATTAATTTAAATTAAGATGCACAGGAAACAATAAAATAGAGATTGTAATTAAATATAAATGTAATTCATCTATTTCATGAAATGTCAAAGAATCACATATGAAAAATATATATTCAGAATTAATTACACTTCATCATGGTTATGTCATTTTTTATGATATGTACTATAAAACTAGACAATTAATTACTGTATTGTTTTAATTCATTATATATATGTACATATACTACCTATAATATAGAACGAGGTTTTGTTATGCATACACACTATCCAGTTAAAATGAAACTAAAACAGAGAATTATTGAGTCCAGAAGTTTAGATATCTATGTATTTTAAATAATTCTAGACACTCAGACAATTTATGTAGAAATTACTGCTATAAAGTTCTGGATATATGTTAAATAGTTTACTGCTATTGCAAAAAGATTCCTTTAAAAGACTTTTTTTAAGGTTCAAATTTGGTATAACTTTAGAAAAGAAAATTCTTCTTAATAAAATACATTACCATAAAATCCGGCATATAAAGTGCACTTTTAACACAAAAAAATAAGATCAAAATTTAAGGGTGTGCATTATATGCCAAGAATAAAAATAAGAGCTTTAAAAATAACAAAAGATATGAGCATAAGAAAATTTTTGCTTCTACACACATCGAAATTCTGTTTATTTAAAAGAAATGACATGTCTTATGAACTAAAGCATTGTAGTTCTAGAAGTATACTATTTTTTTCAAAAGAAAAAGGTTAATACCTCAAATAAATGACTGCAAAACATAAGAGCATTGTATACTAACATTTCAGATTTCTTCGTAAAAAAGGGGATGCATGTTATACGGTGAATATGCTTAAAAATTAAAAACTGCAGCTTGAAAGTATGGGTGTACGTTATACGCTGAATTTTAGAGTAATTAAAAGTAAATCTAAGATTTATTTCTATTTATCTAAAATCTTTCTTTAAATCAAATGAGTCCATCTTTTAGCTTCATTGGATTCCATAAAATATTCTAATACCAATGACAAGGATGGAGGAGAGAAGTAGAATATATAACTTACCTATTTTAGTAAAACTTTCTTTGGTTCATATTTACTAAAATAATAATAGTGAAAAAAAATATTAAATGAACAACATGTTTGATATTGCATTTATGACATGTTCTGATCTTCAGATGTGCTAACAATGTTAAGCAAGATTCTCAATATGTGTATGTGTGTTCTCATTAGACATTTTATTTCCAATAAACATGAAATGTGTCACTGAGAAAGTATTCATTTAGAATTGGGTGATGGTGTAGTTATGGCAATTCAAAGGTTTGGCGTTTTAATCATCAGGTGGGTATTTGAGCATATGCTTAATCTAAGAGTAAAAAATATATGAGAGGGAATTATTAAAATTATTCTACATTTAAATACTCTAAGAAAAACAGGAGATGTAATCATATAATCATGGATCCAATATAGGGAACATAATCATGGATCCAAGTGAAGGAAAATATAAGTTATTTATAAATATGACATTTAAGAAATATTTAAAACTGGTTATAGTAAAGCAGATATAAGATATTAATATTTCTTGGAATTGCCAATAAATCTATCAAAAATTCAGGGTCTAATCTTTTTATATGGCCAGGACTTGTAAATAAATCCATGAAAATGTTTTTGATACTTTAGACAAAGATAGATGGAGACTTATGAAATAGGGTATACACAAGATTTATGAATTAGATATATGTAAAGAAGATTTAAATTTTGAGTAGATATTAATATGTAAGTTACTACATACATATACTTTGTACACATATCATCTTCAAAAATTATTGCTCACAAAATGCAGGCAAAATAATGATGTCCCAAATAAGATAAATATTACAAAATGAGAGTTATTTATTTTTATAGAAATTCAGAAAATGAAATTTTTCTGAAGACAAGTGTCAGTTTGTAACTTCATTATGGCAGATGCCAATATAACACTATTGGGTAAGCCTTCAATTTATTTTTTATTTTAATTACTTTTAAATTTGTTTAAGATGTAAATTAGAACACATTCCATTCTTAAATATATCATTTAGTGTGTATACAACTGAATTTGCAAGTGAAATAAAAGAATTAGATTTTGTTTTAGATTTAATAAAATTGATGTTCTAATTTAGGATATCCCCTAAAACTTAATTATAACCTTCTGCCTGCAATTATTATTTTTCTTAAAAATATGACTTTATGGTAGATTTACATAACAAATTTTGAAGGTAAACTTGCTGTCTCACAAGTTAAAATGAACAAAATAACAGTGAAATTTCCACCGTTTCAGAAAAATAAAACAAAACTATGATTTTTTAACCTGAAATACAATTTTCTCTCTCTCTAATAGCAGCCAGTTACTTCAATACAGGGCCGTTTTTAACCCCTGTGGCGCCCTAGGCACTTCAAATTGTTATGCCCCTCCTTTGTTTTTACCTAGCCAGTATTGGTTCGAGAAAGATTTTCACTTAACTTTCTTACTCTTTTTCCTTTTATTACTTTTGCTCTTTGGATTGTCTTTCCATTATTCACCAACTATGAACCCGCCATATATCGTACTCGCAACTTGCAGCATAAGGAAAGGATAGTGGCATGGTTTGGCCACTCTTGTTCATTTCTTACCTTACAGCATCATGGACCAGCAACCTTTTTGTGAATTAGTACAGTAAATTTATGAAATCGTTTGTAATTATAGTATAGAGTAGGGGTTGGCAATCAGTAGCATGCAGTACAATTCTCATTGGCAGTCTGCACTAGTCTACAAATTTGTTAGTTTTTGAGTGGATAGAAATTGATAAATTTGTAATGAACCATATTTGATAAACATCTTCAGAGTTATGGCTATTTATGGAATTAAGAAAAACTCTGAAATTTAAATCTCCAAAGACAAATTCACAGCTATTCTGTAAATTATTGAATGGCATTGCTAAAGAAATTTAACTGTTTGAAGATAGAAAATTACAAGAGCTCTTAGTTCTACAAATCTAAGTAAAAATTCTTTCCTCATATAAAAAATATTGAGTCTGCAAAGAAATTGTTTAACAATGGATATGTGGCCAGCTCTAGCAGTTTTGCTGCCCCGGACAAAAATGAAAAATGCCACCCCCCTATATATTATTTTAAGTCTTAAAAAATACAAAATAATTTGAAATTTAGGACGCAATCGCCAAATATTTCAAATGAGTAATATGTAACAGAAGGAATCATCTTTTTCAACAGGCCAATTTCTTCGAAAAAGAGTTTACTAATGGTGGGCAACACAAGCATTTATTTCAACTTATAATAACTACAATAAAGACTAAAATAAAACATTTCCTGTGGTTCTTTTATCTACCGAAAACTTATTACCCCAGTTCCCTTTAGGATAGCTGACACCGGACATCATACAGGTGAAAGGAATGTCTGTTGTAACCCCAGTCTGTGATAGGGAGAAAGTTACTAGTGAAAGATGTGTAAACATATCAAATTTCATGATTTAATATTTCATTCCACCTCGAACCCTTCAAGATTCAACATAAAAGAAAACTGACATAAAACATACAGAGTATAAAATAAGGAAATACGATATGTTAGATGAAATACTAAATTCACACCCAATAATATTTCAGAAAATATATAAAATTTTTTTGTAACAAAAAAAATATTTTTAAAGTTTGATCCAAATGCTGCCCTGGGAAGGGATCTGCTTTGTTCGGCCCTAGAGCCACCCCGATTGAAAACTCAGGATCATGTCAAATTGAAAGTCACAAATTAGACCCTGATTTGGACATAGGGAAGTAGAGTGGTGCAAGCACTAGGTTCAGATTAAACTATTTATTTATTTTTTTAAAACTATAATGAAGGGAAATACTTATATATTTCATGTAGTATATTTCTTATTTAAATAAATATGTTTCACAATGTCTAATATATGAATACAGTTAGAATTTTTTTTATTTTTGTTGAAAAATAGTTATATTTTATGCTGTTATTTTATATTAAGAAACATCTTTAAATGTTGCAAAATTACTATATAATAAAACTGTAAATCTAAATCATTGACCTCTATTCTCTAACACCACATGCATTATCGTGGAAATTGAATTGTTTTAAAAATGTCCTATTGTGTAGAACGCTGAATCATATTGGTACAATGGTTTGGCATGCCACAGCTAAAAGGTTGCTGACCCCTGGCATAGAGTATACACTATGGTATGAATTGCTATCAGCCTGTTAATATAATCACTTATTGCTTTACTATCTATCACTTTTAGACATCCTTATTTTTTGTTGAGTCACTGTCATTGTACTTGTACAATAAAGGTTTTCTTTGAGCTTTGATAATTGCAAAATCGTTAATGACATAACTGTAATTAATTTACATTGTAATATTTTGAGTGCAAAGCAACATCAAATTGTTAAGCTTTTCATTTTCCATAGTAGATGTTCTCCATATAATTCTGCCCACATATACACACAAACACAGCACATACATGATTCGCTAGGCGGTAGTTTGTTTAAATTAATTTTAACTTCTTCTTTTACCCTCTATTTTTTTGCCCTTTCTAATCTTTTGGGCCCTAGGCATGTGCCTAAGTTGAAAAGCTGCCCTGCTTCAATATATCCCATAGTGATTTTAGTATTGGATGACTTGCCTAGTAGTGCATCAAATATTTTCTGATAAATCTTTCAAACTCTAAGACAATATGCGCACATCAAGAACACTTAGCTATAACATTTGATAGATTTGAATAATATCTGTAAGAAGAAACTCTTATTGGATATGCAGCATAGTAATAGGCGAATCTCAGAATTTTTGTGCTATATGCCAAATTTAGCTGGAAGCTAATTCAGAAGATGTGTTGGTATAGCAACCTATATTGGGGGCATTATATGAAATGAAGCACCTGGTTGCCAATTCAGTGCATACGACACATAGGGAATTGGAGTTGCCAAATCGGTGAATTATTAATAGAGTTGGTGATTTTTGCAATAATATGCAAGTACTGATGAGTTGAAATCTCTTTGGGCTCAATACAAACAGAATCAAATCCAAGCCATTATGGCAATTAGTCACTATACTTTAGCAAATATTTCTAAAAGGGCCAATAAACTTGTTCTATGCACTAAAATTTAGATATGTGCTCAACATCTGCCAACCATAATTTTGATGCAAATTTGTAAAAAAAATTCTGGCAATGAAGGTAAACATCTTATAATTCACTTGACAGCTTTAATGCCACAATTTTTTAAAATCAAGAATCAAATTAGAACAGAAAGACATTCCCAGTAAAAACAAAATATAAAGTTTAAGCACTGAATACTTTAACACTTTGGATAAATAAATGCACATCATCTACTATTTTAGAAAAACCAAGACATTGAATATTGAAAACTAACTAACCATTTGCTAGCAGAGGCTAACAACGATGGCCAACAATGTTCTTGACTCATCTTGTTTGATAATAAATGTGATTGACTATTTTTTTTATTTATTGATACCAAAGCAGACAAATCTATCATCTCATGCAATGAGAATCAAAGAAGAGTGGTTAGTGATTTGAAATTATATTTGCTCCTAATTACTCTACTATAAATACACATTTGGATTTAAAAATTTCAACTAGAATTATGTCTTAGGTGAAGTTTGGTTGGTCTTTCCTCAATGCTGAAGCTACATATTTAATTATTGGTGCCAACTTTTTGAATGACTATATGCTTATTAAAAAAAAATTCTTTTGACCCACTAACTCTCTTTAGTGTTAATGCTAGTTGCCTAAATCAAAATTTTTTTTGATTGTCTTTAACAACAGCTGACAGATCCAGATATGATAACCTTACTAGAGATTTAAATTCCTAAATACTGGAAATTCAAAAACCACTTTCCACTTAACAAAACATAAAGCATTACTAAGGTTCTCCAGTTGTAGAACAAGTAAAAAAAATATCAACAGATAAACTATCACATAGCAAAGCAGAATTCAAATATATGCAATACGGAATTTGTCAACAGTCCTCACTTAATTCTACAGGTATCCAATCCCCCTTCTGTACGATTTCATACATAGCTTAGAATGATGTACAATATTTCCCAACTTTAAACCTCAAACACAAGCTCGACCGATGGATCTTGCTGATATAAAGAAAACTGTAATTTGCCTTTTGAACCATTATAGAGATTTCATACACAACTTTTGGTTTATGAAATACAACTCAGACATTTCCATGTTTCATGCACAGTGTTTTATGCAGATTGGAGTTAATTTTTCTAACAAAGAATAGCATTCTACTATAAAAAGGATCACAAACAACATCTCACAATAGAGACTTCATAAAAACTATCTCACTCTTAAGACTGAAAAATACTTATGTGGAAGAAAAGAAGTTGATTTTATGGTTCATAAAGTATCTTCAGATTATATTAAACCTGAGAAGACAGAATCAAATCCACAACAGAACTACAACTACACTATACAATTCAGTAACTTTGAAGATTTCTTGTCATGATAAATTTTTATAGAAAATTTATTCCCAACACTGCTCAATATTAAGCAACACTGAATAATTATTTGAAAAAAGACCCAGAAAAATAATCACATGAAAATTGCTTTGGACTAAAAACTAGTGGTGCACACAAGGGAGGTGACCCGGGTTTGGGCCCCCCCCCCCCGATTGATTATCCCTACGTATATAGTACGTAAAATTTATTTAAGTATTTTCCATGAATAATTCATTTGATTAATTACTGCTAATTATTTATTAAATGATTAATTTTTTATTGTTTTTTGTTCCCAAAAATCGACTTAATCAAAAGAATATACTGGGTGGCGTATTGGAGCATGATACGAGAATGGTAGACATTCGACCTGGAATTCTTCCCCCCTGAAAAATTCCTGTGTGCGTCACTGCTGAAGACACACCACAGCCTTTAAACTCTGTAAACAAGCAATTGTACAATGTAACCATCATAGTATATCCTTCTGTTAAGCTTGCAGTGAGAGTTGATACTTCAGATCAGATTACAGGCACAGTGGTTTTAATAACATATTAACAATAACTGGCAGCCTTTGAGATTTTTCAATAAAATTAAACGTGGACTGATGGATGATGGCTCATATGAAAAATTGTTATGTAACTCTTCAGTAAAATATTTCCATTCTTGAGTCTTATAGTATGTGAATAGAACGAATTTTTGACTTTTAAAAATTCAGCCTATTCACAGACTACAGACCACTTACACCTTTGTATTAAAAGAAAGACTGAAGAGGCATTCCCTCATCAATTATGCCACTTGGAACATATTTCACAATAGATGTTCAGCATATTTCTCACAAGGACAACACCTAATCATTGACATACTGAGAGTAAAGGAAATACAGTAGTAGTTTTAAATTGATTTCAAAGAGAAAACAAACATAAGAAAAATTTAAAAGAATTCTACCTGACAAAATTCTACTCTCAAACTTCAAAAGTCCCCTGTTTTTAAATCAGATTTTTGAACATACTGCAATATATCCACTGATAACATTCTATTTAAAATTCTGTTCGAATTCCAGAAGTCAATATTTCATTGCATACAAAATTTAGCACATGCTAGCAGTAAAGCAATCTGTCACATCTCATAATTTTAAATTACATCTGATCTTCTGTTAAAATAAATATTTGAAATTGGACAAGAAACTGATTAAAATGCAAACCATCAAAAGTTTCCAAACAAAATCATAACTCTTTTGATAAATATTCCTCAGTAAATGATAGTTTAACAAGATAAATCAAGATATCATTGGACTACTACTGCAACAGATGGTATGAAGATAGCACAATATATAAATTTTATAAAACACTGCCACTACTTTATTTAACTTACATTTACTGATTTTTACGGTACAATTCATACTTTTTTGAGATGCAAAGTTAACTAATGATTGCAATCATTTTAAAAGGATGTGGCCCTCTTGTATCATCACTTTTGCTTCCCCAGTTAAAATGTAGAATAGGTGGCTCCTTGGATTTGGCAATGCTTATCTAGATGCCAGAATGAATTTAGCTCTTCATTTATTCAGCTTTGCTTCATTACTCATGGAATACCTATTGCTACATCTAGTTAGTTTGGTGACTGATTCTGGTCGCCAGAAAATTGGCTTCACCAAAGGGACACTTATTCTACACTTTGACAGCTTCCCCAATGTGTGTGTGGCTCTCAAACCAAAATAATTGCTTGTCCTAGCTTTGATGTATGAAATAACATCCAGTAAAAAATATACTTTGTTATAATAATTAAGAATGTGTATGCATGTTAATTTAATTATACTCAACTACATCATTATAAATAGAAGAAAAAGCACTGCCTTTACTTTAAAGAGATATCCTTTTCTATTGGAGGAATATCATGAGGATTCTCGCTATCTCTCTTACAGCACTACCAAAGGCACTACAAAAGAATAATTTTCTTTTGTTCAACCAAATGAGTATTTTTGCACATTTCAAATATTAATATTTGAATACAACCAAACCAGCATTCATCGTTCATTCAAACAATATTTCTTCTTTCACTGAACATGCATCAAGATTTTTCATTTACAAAGAATTTTCGGTACTTACATATTAATATCATCACAGTCAAATTTGCATCATATGCAAACAGCCCCATGTAATAACAGCAAAAGAGAACAAAAGACAGATTCTTACATGTATTATTAGAAAAAGAATCAGTCAGATTTTGGTGGAAAGTGGTTGAAGTGACGTTAATACATAAGTACCAAATTTTCTAATCACGAGAGCCACTAGAAATTACTGAAAACCAACCAACCTTACCTAGGTTTACATATTTTCCTCTCATTAAAGATTGTCTCTCAACCTGGTAAACATTTTTATTTTGTCACTGAGCAAGGAATTCAACTAGGATTTTACATCACAATGCTTATTGATAAGATATTTTAGTGTTCTGTACAAGCTGTTCCTAAGAAATAATTTCACCATTTTACAATAAAAAAAATTTGGTTGAATTGTTGAATCGGCCACTTATCCCGCCAAGTGTTTTCTCGCCAAATCCATAAGTGTGCCAACTCTGGTAACCCTCTTGGTTTTTGTATCAATGAGGAAGAAGCCATATCGTGTTGTGATAGGATTTCTACTCCAAAACGCACCAATTTAGCTGTTTTTCAAAATTTGGCGGACCAGTGGATGATTCGACAATTTCACCAAAAATTTTTATGCAATTTTTTTTTTGGCATAAAATTTTGCTTTATAAGTGTACACAATTAATTTCTTAATTTAAGACATAATTTTCTTTTTAATAATTTCTTTAAAAAAAGTAAACTACTACAACTTTTTACTGGTAATGTATAAAGAATTCAGATGATAACACACAACATCAATTTAAAATGTATTTCACCAATACATTTAGTAAGTTTGATTAGTGTGGCATTTTTAGTTGATAAGGATACTTCAATTTTAGCAGCACTGAATTAATGAAAAATTCTGACAGATCTACAGTTTTTATAGTTATCAACTAACTCACATACATAAAGAATTATATATGCAAAAATGTTTCTACTGAAATTAAATGTAACAAGTTATGCTTTTTGATGTAAGATTTTCGGAAGAATAATTCCTTTCTTATTTAATAAAATGTAGTAACTAAAACTGACACATTTTCACCAATTTTTAAAAAAAATTTTCTTAAAAAATAATAGGAATAGTGTTAGAGTAGTATTAACATCATTAGTCAATATAGTGTAACATACCACATAAACTCAGTATAATATCATTACAGAGTATCAACAACGCAGTTAAGACAAGAAAGTCACTAAATCGAAAAGGATATAGCCTATTTCTCTGATTATCTTACACATGAAAAATCAAACATACAGGATAAAAACAATCATAAATGTGAAGTAAAATTATCAAAAGAAAATCATACACGCAGTAGAAGTACAACAACAAATGATACCTTCAGTATATTTTGACAGATTCTTCACTTAACTTTTGAATGAATTATACAATATTTCTTCTCATTTGAAAGTAATTAAAAATTTTTCTTATCACTCGCAAATTGCAGCAAAATTCAATTGCTAACAACAGAGCACACATCGAAAGTCACTAAAGAGAGAGCAATTTTTCTCGAGGAGGAGCGGTGAAAGTTAAGGAGGACGGATGTAAGGTTACAGAGACAATTCCTTTTCTCTCGGGATTAGGGGTTCCTTTTGAAAACAATGAGTGGCCGCGGTAGCCAAGAGGTCAAGGTATCGGATCATGGCTAGACTGTCACGAGTTCGATCCCAGTACTACTGAAGACCCGCCATATAGGGGAGCGATGCATGTTAAATCTGTCGAGAGCTTAAACGTTCGTTGGTGTGGTAGTGAGGAGAGGATTGGTGCGTCCGCGTCACTTGACCATGGTTCAAAATTACGCAGTCCATCGCCAAAAGCCCTCGTGTAGCTGAACAGTACGACGTGAAAATTCACTCACTTGGGATAAATAAAATTTTAAAAAAATGCAGCGTTTGTGTGTGTTGGAAAAGCTGCAAGAAAACTAAAATATTTGCAATAACTTCAAGCCATTCAATTAAAATTTTTAATATTAATATACTCTTTATGCAAGAAAAATTTCCCGAAAAGGAAGAATCACTATCACATTTAATATGAGAAAGTGGAAAATTTTCTTCTAAAATTAATAAAAGATTTGATAAAATTAATGAGATGAAAACTGAAAAGAGATTCTTCTGTTGCTCCAGTCCTTTACAATAAAGAAGAAAATAAATAAATAAATAAATAAAAGCAAAATATTTTAATAATTAAAATTAAAGTTTCATATAAAATTTACGTTTCAATTCAGGTGATAAAAAGCGCTTGAATTAAATTTTTTTCACATCGATTCAATGGTTTGTTTTTCCGTCAAAGACAAATAAAAATCTTTAAAAAAAAAAAAGATTTATAGAACATATATTGCAATTTTTTTTCTTATCTAAATTTAACTTACCGGGATTATCCATTAAATGAGAGTGGCTGAATTCATTGCAACTAGTTCTTAGAGTGATTCATAAAACAGCGTTTAAAGTATTGTTTTCTTTTTTTTTTCAAAATGTAAATATTCAGGAAGAGGAGCAAAATTATATATGAAACTTCTTTTGACAGAATAAAAGTATTAAATGTTCACACCAAATAAATGAAATAAATTTCGGTAGTAATTTTAGTTTTGTAAACGTGTCAATTTGCATTTCACCCTTCAAACTTTAAGGAAAAAAGAAAAAGAAATATATATATATATATATTAGATTCAGCCATAAGTTTAAAAAGGTGTTATTTCATTAAGTTTTTGATTTGAGTAAAACCTTAATATATTTGGAAGTATTTACTAAATAGAAAATAGGAATTTAGTTGTAGAGGGAAGAACCTAAACGGATCGCATATTTTACTGCTGACAAGAGAGACAAGCGATATTCAATTTTGTACGGATGCTCAAATAGGATGAAAGGCAATACATTTTTGTTCTCTCATCAAAGAAGAGCTTAATTTCTTGTGCTTTTCGTTATTTTTTCTTAATTTAAAGAAAACGCTTCACTCTTTCGATTTTTCTATTATGCTTCAGTTATACTCAGTTTTCTGGTATTTTCATTAGGACAGTTATGATGATTAACGAAAGTGATTATACAGTATAATAAACGTACTCATCTAGATAGGCAGAGGGGAAGGGTTTTGTTTGCCTCCCACCGGAAATCGATGTGACGTAAGAGATACTCAATTCATGGTCAAATTCGGTTACAACCTATCTAGCGTGCAAAACTTAAGAAACAAATGCATTTTTCATAACAACTATGAAATTGTTGAAAAGCAGCCCAATAGAAAGGAGATGCAAATGTAAATATCAGCACTATGACATCAGAGGGGACGTCACGTTATGCAAACATGTGCTCAGCAACTTAAAAAACTTAAGGCAACTTAAAAAAGAGAAAGAACTCATTACCAGATATTCCTTGCAAGTGATAAAGATGCTCATATAATAGCTATAAGAGACCATGAGAATGCCTTTACATATGGAAAAATGATGCAAGCTTGTAGAAGGTGTGGTTTCACGAGTGGAGCTCAAGAATTTGTAATTGAAAAAAGTGTACTTTGAAGAACTTTGAAAGCCTTTCAAATGACAAGTACAGCTGTAAGAAAGCGGCAATGATTAGCCGAAGAAAACAATCACAAGTGATGACCATAATATAATTCTACGGTGATAATAGACCGCGAACCATACATCGAGGATTTTTGGTCAGCGGTTGCGTGCGGAAGCCGGATGACAGATATCACGATATACTGGAGCCATACGTCTGCATAAACGTGGCTTATTCATTCATCGTCCTGAATGCTGTATGCCATTAACAGTAACCAGGAGTTGCACTGTTTACAATGGTGTCACGAACACCAAGACTGGACATTTTCTCATTGGAATCACGTTCTCTTTAATGATGAAAGTCGTTTAAGTCTGAGCAACTATTCTCAGTATCGGTTAATATGGATGGATACTGTTTAATCTCACTATCAGAGATCATTAAGATGGTCATGAGGTGCTTGTGTGGGGAGACAATATGTTGAAAGAACGAACAGAACTCCATATTTTCGAAAATGGTTCACTTACCAGAGATCGTTACTGCGATGAAATTATGCACTCCCACAAGAGTCTGTTTTGAGATGCCATTAGTCCCAACTTTATTTTTGAGAACGTCAATGCCGGTCTACACAGGGTTTTTATTGTTAAAGAACTTTTATAGAAAGTGAGAATATCTCCAGAATGGACAGGGAATCGTGCTTCCCTGTTTAAATTCCATCGAGCATGTGTGGGATGCTTTGGGAAGGCTCTTGGAAGCAACACTGCACCCTCCAAGGAATGCCAGACAGTTGAAATCAATGCTTCTTGAAATGTGGCGATTCTTGCCTCATAAACTATTTTGGAACTGCGCATGAACAGATAAAATAACGCAATCATTGCAGTTAGAGCAGGTAATATCCTTCTTCTAAGAGATTTTAATTTGTTTTTCATCATGATCAAGCAATGTTTTTCACTAACGTTATTCTATTTATAAGGATTTCAAAAAATATAAATTTGAGTGTAATGGGTTTGAAAGAAGAAGGTTCATTTAAAAAAAAATTAAGTATTTCATTATTTCTTCCTAAATAAATAAGCATTATATCTATCTGGGATCTATATAGTAGCAATCCTGCTATATGGTGTCAGTGTACTACATTTTTTCAGAATTTGCAGTAGCAATCTTACTACAGTGTGTGCGCGTTTTTATTTAAAAAAAAACAACTGAAAGAAATCCCGTTACAAAATTGTGTGCGTTTTTTAAAATTTTTTTAAAAAAAAGTGGTAGACACCCTGCTATAGTGTTATTGACTGTGTCAGAACACCTGATATATACTAAATTTATTATTATACATGTATGTTGAAATTTCAATACTTTTTGCTTGATTTGTATAGAATAATTTCGTACTGAATTTATGTAGCATTACACATTGAAAAAATTTTGTTTTGCCTAATCTTATTTTATTATTTTATTTCATTGAATTTTTTGTATTCTTACATAATGGTAATTCTTAATTTTGCTTTATATTATTTTATTTCTTGAGATAACGTTTCCTGTTTAGTATTTTGTGGATTGCACATTGATGATTATTATTTTGCTTGATATTTTAATTTTGCTTAGTATTTTCATTGCATTGAATTTTTTGTATCATCACAAACTGATGATACCTAATTTTTTTCATATTATTTTATTTTTTGAATTAATGTTCCTTGTTGGTATTTTGAATATGTTGTTAGTTTATTTGCCTATTTAAATTTAATTGTTTTCTGAGGTGCATAATAATTTATAACATTTAAAGGCTCAAATATATAAAAGTGTAAGATCTATTTAAAAGTGTATCCCCATATTTGTAAGAGCTTTGGTGGACAATCAGGCCTGACCTTAATTTTTTATTTTATCCATTTGTTTATTTGAGACACTTAAATTTTTTCAATCATGTTATTTCTGGGAAGAGGTAAGAAAGCTGATCTCATTAAGCTTGCTAATGAGTTAGATGAATCTGAGTCTAATGGGGAAGACCTAAAAATAATCGAATTACGGCTAAAATTGTGGCAAGTGATGCTTACAAAGAAGACCCAGAATTCGTGAAGGATATTTTTGAGGGCATCGTGTCAGATAGAATAGATGAGGAGAGGGAACAAAAAGAACAACAACTGCTTGAGTTTGAGCTGCAGAAAATACGGTTGCAAAATGAGACTCAGAGAGTTGTAGGTTCACAAATCCCACCCCAAGCCAAACTCGAATTAAAAAAGCTGTTACCAACTTTTAATTCTAAAGTGGATAACATGGACTTGTTCTTAACTTTGTTTGAACATCAAATGAAGCTTCTTGATCTTAGGGAAGATCTGTGGGTTCCCTTCCTCATTGGTGCCCTACCCAGTGATATAACCTTTTTCATTGCCCATGAGTCTGAGGAGAAATGCAGGAATTACTCCCACATTCGAGGAATGCTTCTCCAACGTTTCAAATTAACCACAGAAAAATTCCAGGAACTGTTCTTACGGCACAGAAAGAGCTCAAATGGGACCTGGAAGGATTATTATTTTGAAGTTCGAACTTATTTTGAAGATTGGCTCAATGAGCATAAAATTGACACATTTGAGGGCTTAAAGAATTTTATGATTGCCGATCAAATGAAAAAGAGATGCTCCCCAGAGTGTAAGGAGCATTACTTGGATATCTGAGAAGACCTTACCTCACCAGAAATGTTAGCAGACAAGCTGGAAGCTTTTGACAATCTCTGGCGTTCCCTACCCAGTGGGCCTAAGAGATACGTGAAAGTTAGTGAAACCTTAAATGTTGGAAGACATGTATCATCCAAGAAACCGGAACGACTTCCTAAAAGGGAATATTTGCATGAAGTCCCAAATGAGAGATCCCCTCTCAAATGTTATGGCTGTGCGAAACCAGGGGTGATAAAGTCTAGGTGCCCTACCTGTAACCCCAACTCCTCACAAAGAACAGACATAGCAACTAATCACATTAATGCTTACACAGCTCAGACTAAAAGTCCTCGATCGAACCTAATCGACATAACTTTCTGTGGAAAAAAAAGGCCGTGTAAGTGCAGACACATGATCTTCACATTCAACTTCTGGGGAAAAGATGTACCAGGTATTCAAAGACAAGGGACTTCTCTTCCAGGAAACCACGTTAGCAATGAGCTTAGCAGATGGTCAACAGACCACATGTGAGGCCCTCACAACCCAAGTGATGATAGAGAATGAGGGGAGATCCGTCCTGACTAGATTTATCATTCTCCCAAAGGCAAAGGGAAATAGAACTCTTCTAGGAACAGACTTCTTTAGTTCTGCCGGTCTGGTTCTGGATGTGAAGAATGCTTGTTGGTACTTCTGGGAAAATCCTACCAACAAGTATCCGTTTGGCGAAGAATTGGAAACCCCGTCCATAGTTGAGAAAATGTCCAGAAACACCTGCCAATTAAGAGAGGGGGAAGGTGAAAGTTTAACCTCTGTTCAGAAGGAGAATCTTAACCTCTTGTTGGAATCCTTCCAAAATGTCTTCGAACCAGGGGGAGAAGCAACAACTATCTTAGAGCATCTTATCAACACGGGAAGTTGTCCTCTTCGTAAACATGGCCGTCCACCAAAGGTTCCAAAGACTCCTGGTTCCTCGTCGGGTCACCGTCGAAACCAGAGGGGGAGAATGTAACCAATGGTTATATTTATTATTTTATTTTTGTAATAACTGTTTGATGGTGCCACCAGATTAGAGAACTTACACAGTTTCCCTCTGGTGGGGAACCGAGAGTTGAGGGATTAAGACTGCGAGTACACTGGTGTGACCATTACGCGGGAATCCTTCTCCAAGGTTAATTTCTGCCTTTATATAACACTCCTGTCCATAAATTAAGGATAATTCAGAATCACACAGAAATTGAACTCTAAAATAAATTTCACCTGTAGAATTATCCACACATCTTGAAGAAGAATATGCAAAAACAGGAAACCACCAGATGGCGTGGATAGTACGTCACAATGACGAGAATGTAAGAGAGAGGTATAAAGGAATGGTGGCAAAGAAGTAAAATTGTTCGCAAGCGCTTTAAAAGCCTTTCAGTGAAATAACCGCATAGTTATGGCACAAAGGAAGCCTTTGGATGATTTTTTACGTGGTAGAATTATCGACGACTGGAATGTGGACGTACCCAGCTGGAAGTATCTTAGGAACTTGGAATCGCCTAGAGTGTCATCTCCAGGCTTTGGCAACGATTCCAAGATGATGGTAATGTGAGGTAGATGTTACAGCACAGGTCACTCCCGAGTTACAATGCCGAATGAGGACCGTTATTTGGCAGTTACTGCCAAAAGAAACAGACGGAGCACAGCATCAGACCTATCTCGTCAGCTCTCTTCAGCTACCGGTACGACAGTTTCAAGGCAGACCGTGTACAGACGCTTAGGGCACATTGGTCTATATGCTCGTAGGCCTGTCAGATGTGTTCCCCTTACCGCAACTCACTGTCGCCTGCCGATTAACCTGGAGTAGAGAGCGTGCATTGGGGACACCACAACAGTGGTCTTGTGTGATGTTTTCTGAAGAGTCCAGGTTTAGTTTGCAGTCTGATTCTCGCCGGACTTTCATATGGAGAGCGCCAGGTACCCGTTACCACCAAGAGAACACCATTAAACGACACCGTTACGGTGGCGCAGGATGGCTCGTTTGGGGAGGAATTATTCTTGGTTCCAGAACTGACCTGCATGTTCAGAGTGTAACGATGACAGGCCACATCTATCGGGATGTCATTCTGGAACAACATGTACGTTTGTTTCGGGGCGCCATGGGTGCTGAATTTCTGTTTATGGATGACAACCCCCGTCCTCACCGTGCAAACATTGTAGACGAATGCCTTCAATAGGAGGATATATCACCCGTATGGATTGGCCAGCATACTCACCGGACTGGAATCCAATAGAGTATGTGTGGGATATACTTGGCCGACGAATTGCAGCCCGTCAACCCCCTCCTAACTGTCTATCAGAACTTCGGAGGGCATTGCTTGATGAATGGTGTAATATTCCCCAAGATCAGATTGATAATTTGATACTCAGCATGCTTAGGCGTTGTTAGGCCTGTATTGCATCGTCCGAGAGACATACTCTGTATTAACCATCATACTAACCATGTTATACTGTTTTTTTGTAAATAGGTTCTTTTTTGAAATTTGCTCGAGGGAGTAAAAATCGGAATTTTTATTAATTTTGTCAAACATATAGCATCTTTTTTGCTCTTTACCTTTTGTTTAATAAATAGACTTTACAAATAAGTCAAATTTATTTTGCTTCTGTCTCTTTCTTTGCCTGAACTTCATTATCCTTTATTTATGGACATGAGTGTATTTAGATATCCATCAACTGTGTCTATGTATAATAAATGAACCTTATATTTAATCCTGAGATGAATTCATATAATCGAATGAGTTACAAATTCATCCCAGCGAGTTACAAAATCATATTTTAGTATTTTTTAAAATTAGAAGAAATTGAGACAATTCAAAATCACTATTTTTTTCCTATTCATCATATTACAAAATACTCTGGTGTCCAAAAGTTAAGCATAAATCGTAAAATTCGAAAAACATGGAGTAAATATTCCTAAAATTATTCCAAATTTCTTGCGGATATTGATTGGGTTAAGAAGAAACATTGGGTTTATGCAAAACTTTTCAGTCGACTACGTCCTGCGCGAAACACTGGTGCATTCGGAACGCGGAGAAACCGATTCACGCAGCATAGGCAGTTCAGACAAGTTTCGTGCAACTGCTGTGGCGAAGGAACGTTGTTAACCATC